>CAUYRH010086884.1:0-61184 GCA_963574655.1 Perodicticus potto | reverse complement strand
AATACATAAAGTGGAATTATTCCTCAAAGAGAAATGCACAGTTTTCCCTATTTCCACCTTCAGAGCTTTGGCTAAAAGGAAGTAGGCAGTAAAATTTTTTTCTTTTTTCTTTTTGAGACAGTCCCACGCTCCCTGGGTAGAAACACATGGCATAGCTCACAGTAACCTTAAACTCTTGGGCTCAAGTGATCCTCTTGCCTCAGCGTCCCAAGTAGCTGGGACTACAGGCACCTACTACAACACCCAGCTATTTTTTTCTATTTTTAGTAGAGACAGGGTCTCACTCTTGCTCAGGCTGGTTTCAGACTCCTGAAGTCTGGTAATCCTCCCTCCCCCTTCAGCTTCCCATAGTACCATGATTACATGAATGAGCCACCATGCCCAGACTAGGAAGTAAAACTAGCTCAGGGCTAATGGGGCTCTCATAAAAAATGAAGGCTGTGGGGAAAGGCTATTGGAAACAGATTCATAGATCTGAGGTACCTTCTAAACTTCGGGCCAGACAGTTTGTAGGAGAGAACCAGGAACCCTCTTAGGATCAGAACAAACATCCAACACTAACCTCAGAAATTAATCCTTTAAAGACCCCAAATTTGATTAGTCCATAGTGCAATTTATATCCCAGGGAATTATTGAAAACAATAGAGCAAAGAGCCAGAAAATTATTTCAGAGCTACACAGATGAGTGTTGTCAAGGAAAGAGAGGTTAGGAGTCCTGTAAAAATCACTGTAATCCCAGGATAACTGTGCATGCACCCAAAGCTGTGTCTCCTTGCGAAACAACATCAGAGGCTTAAAACAGAGGAAGGATGGGAGTGGGCAGGAACAGACATTATGAAAATAATCTAGCCAGTCACTATACATATACACTATCTTACACATATAAACAAGCAAATAACAATTACAAGCTCCTGGATATAAAGGAGACTGTTAGTCACATTTACTACATTATTTAGAAGGCCTAGTTACAAAAAAAAGTTATAAGGCATACAAAGATGTACAAAAGTATGATGATCCATGCACTGGGGAAAAATGCAGGCAACAGAAACTGCCAATGAGAGCAACCTGATGTCAGATGTAACAGAAAAGTTCTCCAAAATAGCCATTACAAATTTTCAAAGAACTAATGGCAACTGTAATTGAAGAAGTAAAGTAAGATATAATGACAATGTCACATCAAATACAGAATATCACAAAGCAATATACATTTTTTTTAATGACCTAAAATGAAGAACTCTCTAGAAGAGTTCACCAGCAGATATGAACTAGAAGGAGAAAGAATTAGTGAACTTGAGATAGATCAAAGATTGCATAATCCAAACAACAAGAAAAATGAACAGGGCTGCAGAGCCTCAGGACATACATCACTTAGCATACCAACAAACACATAATGGGAGTTTCAGAGGAAAGGAGAAAGAATCAGAAAATATATCCAAGAAATAAATGACTAAAACTTTCTTGAATGTATTCAAAAACACCAATACCTTGGCTCGACACCTGTGGCTCAAACAGCTAAGGTGCCAGCCACATACACCTGAGCTAGCGGGTTCGAATCCTGCCTGGGTCTGCTAAACATCAATGATGGCTGCAACCAAAAAAAAAAAAAAAAAAAAAAAAATAGCCGGGTGTTGTGGCAGGCGCCTGTAGTCCCAGCAACTTGGGAGGTGAAGGCAGAAGACTCACTTGAGCCCAGGAGTTGGAGGTTGCTATGAGCTGTGATGCCACGGCACTCTACCCAGGGCGACAGCTTGAGGCTCTGTCTCAAAAAAAACACCAATACCAACCTGTCCATTCAGAAAGCTCAATGTACTTCAAGAAAGGAAAACACAAAGAGATCCACACAAAGATACATCACAGAAACGCTAGAAGTTAGAGACACAGAGAAAATCTTGGAAGCAACAAGAGAAAAAGGACTTGTACAAAGGAACTGCAGTAAGAGGAACAGCTGATTTCTCAGCAGAAACAAGAGAGGGCAGAAGGTAATAGGATGATATTGTTCTTTTTTAGAGAAAGAGTCTTACTTTGTCGCCAGCAGTAGAGTGCCGATGCATCATAGCTCACAGCAACCTCAAACTCTTGGGCTCAAGCGATCTTCTTGCCTCAACCTCCTAGTAGCTGGGACTACACTACCCTCCACAATGCCCAGCTATTTTGAGAGATGGGGTCTCACACTTGCTCAGGCTGGTCTCCAACCTGTGAGCTCACGGCAATCCACCTGCCTTGGCCTCCCAGGAATGACATTTTTTTTTTTTTGAGAAAGAGTCTCATTTGGTCACCGTTGGTAGAGTGCTGTGGCGTCATAGCTCACAGCAACCTCAAACTCCTGAGCAATCTCAAACTCCTGGGCTTAAGCGATCCTCTTGCCTCAGCCTCCCAAGTAGCTGGGACTACAGGCACCCGCCAACAAGGCCTGGCTGAGTTCAGGCAATCCACCCACCCTGGCCTCCCAGAGTGCAAGGATTACAGGTGTGAGTCACCAAGTCAGGCCCAGGGATGACATATTTTAAATGTTCAAATTGGGGGGAAAAAAAGCTACCAACCAAGAATCCCATTTCCACCAAATTTATCTTCCAAACATTAAGAAAAATAGAGCCATTCCTAGTTTGAAAACGAAAAGTTGGAGAATTTATTGCTACCCAGCCCATCTTACAAGAAATACGAAAGGAAGTTCTTCAGGCAAGTAATCACAGATGGTAATTCAAATCCATGAAATAAATGAAGAGAATCAGTAAAGGTCATTAAGTAATTATAAATAACAGTAGTAAATGCATTTTTTCTTCTTTCTTCTCTTGATATAAAAGACAAATGTATAAAATAGTTTGTACATAATGAGCTGTTGGGCACATAACACACAGAAATATAATACAATCATGCATCACCATACTACAGGGATACATTCTGAGAAATGCATCACTAGGCAATTTTGTAAACATCATAGAGTATATTCACACAAACCTAGATGGGGGTGTATGTCACATCTTCTGGGTGTGGGACACCAGGACATCTATTGAGACCCCCCTATCAGCTATATACCTAAGCTAAATACCTATTCCTTCTGGGTTACAAATCTGTATGGCCCGTTACTGTACTAAATACTGTGGGAAGTGTAACACAATAGTTAAGTATTTGCATATGTGAACATAGACAACCTATAGTCAAAGGGATTATACACTTATAGACCATCTTTGTCTATCGTTATGGAGTGCATGACTAAATATTTGTAATACATTTGCCCATAACAGCACAAAGAAGGTAGGATGAGCAAAGTTGTACTGGGCTAAGAATTTATATAGCATTCTCTCTTTTTCTTTTTTTGAGATAGAGTCTCACTATGTCGGTCTCAATAAAGTGCCATGGTGTCACAGCCCATAGCAACCTCAAACTCTTGGGCTTAAGCCATTCTCTGGCCTCAGCCTTCCAAGTAGCTAGGATTACATGCGCCCGCCACAACTCCCGGCTACTTTTTTGTTGTAATTGTCTTTGTTGTTTAGCAGACCCAGGCTGGGTTCGAACCCACCAGCTCCGGTATACATGGCTGGTACCCCATCTGCTGAGCTACAGGCACCAAGCCTATATAGCATTCTTGAAATGACAAAGATAAATAGAGAAGCCAGGCGCAGTGGCTCACGCCTGTAATCCTAGCACTCTGGGAGGCTAAGGTATGTAGATCACTTGAATTCATGGGTTCGAGACCATGCTGAGCAAGAGTGAGACCCCATCTCCAAAAAAATTAAATGCTGAAGCTTGGCACCTGTAGCTCAGCGGTTGGGGCACCGGCCACATACAACAGAGCAGGCGGGTTCGAACCCAGCCAGGGGCCCGCCAAACAACAACAGCTGCAACCGAACAATGGCTGGGCGTTGTGGCAGGCGCCTATAGTCCCAGCTACTTGGAAGGCTGAGGCAAGAGAATCGCTTAAGCCCAAGAATTAGAGGTTGCTGTAAGCTATGACACCACAGCACTCTACCGAGGGTGACACAGTGAGACTCTGTCTCAAAAAAAAAGATAAGTTAACAAACATTCCATAACAAAAAAAATTTTCCTGGAAGATAGACTACTATTCTCTCAGTGTAATCATGAATAAACTTCAATTACTCTTACCCTTCACGATAGAAAGTAGAGAGAAGGATTAGTGAGGTCTCTCAGAAGAGAAACCAAATTTCTTTCTCATTTCATTCCCTATTTAAAACCAACCTAGCGGCTCGGCGCCTGTGGCTCAATGGGCTAAGGCGTCAGCCACATAAACTTGAGCTGGCAGGTTCGAATCCAGCCTGGGCCTGCCAAACAACAATGATGGCTGCAACCAAAAAATGGCCGGGCGTTGTGGCGGGCGCCTGTAGTCCCAGCTACCTGGGAGGCGGAGGCAAGAGACTCGCTTGAGCCCAGGAATTGGAGGTTGCTGTGAGCTGTGATGCCACAGCACTCTATCCAGGGTGACAGTTTGAGGCTGTATCTCAAAAAAAAAGAAAAGAAAAGATGTTCAATTTCCATTACTGAAATCAAAACTACAGTGAGATGTTATTACACACCGCAGGGGAGCAACAATAGTATTTTTTAAATGGACATTCTCGAGCACTGGAGAGCATGTGAAGAAATCGCAAGACTCACGAATTGCTGGTGGGAACATAGAATGGAGCAAACTGTTAAAACAGTCAGTTCCTCAAAAAGTAACTCCTAGAATTACTATACGACCCAGCACTTCTAATCATAAGTTTATATTCAAAAGAACTTAATATTTGTAAACACAGAAACCTGTACATAAATGGTCATCGCAGCATTATTGTAATAATCAAAAAGCGGGTGCCGCCTGAGTCCATCTTCTGATGCGTGGACAGACTGTCCTTCCACACAGAGGCTACCACTCAGCCGTGAGAAGCGAGCCCTGACGCAGACTCAATGTGGACGAACCTTGGAAACATTATGTTCTGGGAAAGAAGCCAGAGAAGAAAGGCCACGTGTTGTATGATTCCATTTATTTCAAACGCACAGAACAGGCAGATTCATTGCAGAAAGATCAGTTGTTGTCAGGGACTGGGTTGGGGGAGCATCCAGTGAGATGAAATGTGCTACACAACTGTTTGAACATTCTGAAAACCCCTGAATTGTGTACTTTAAAATGGTGAGTTTTATGATGCATGGGTTATACCTTAGTTTTTTAAAAGAACTATCCATTGGCTTTGGCAGTTTTGTAGATGGCTGGGAACTCAAAAGGTGTCCTGGAGGACACCTGAGGACTGCAGGGGAAGGGCACACAGCACTTTTCTTTCTTTCCTTTTTCCCTCTTCTTCTTTATTTTTTTGAGACAGAGTCTCAAGCTGTTGCTCTGGGTAGAGCGCCGTGGCGTCACAGCTCACAGCAACCTCAAACTCTTGGGCTTAAGCGATTTTCTTGCCTCAGCCTCCCAAGTAGCTGGGACTATAGGTGTCCAGCTATTTTTTCATTGTTGTTGCAGCTGTTGTTGTTTAGCAGGCCCAGGCTGGGGTTTGAACCTGCCAGCCTCGGTGTGTGGGCCTGGCACCCTACCCACTGAGCTACGGGTGCCGCCCCCTCTTATTCTTTACTTTAAATTTGAGACTTGTACTCATGATTAGAAGTGCTTAGAAGTGCTGGGTGAGACTTGTACATTTGGGAGCCAAATGAAAGAAATCTGGAAAGAAAGGGTCCCACACTGGTCAGAAATGAAGAGCAGGGTGGGACAGGGCAGTGCCCAGGGGCAGGGGCTCCTAGAGAACAGCAGGAGAAAGTGCCCTGCACTGGGTACATTTGAGCAGGAGGGATGCCAAGAGCGTCCCACCTTTCTGCTGTGGTGAGCAAGGCAAGTGGGCGGGGTGGGGGCGTGTGTCAGAAATAGGCCTGTAATCTTTCAGAATCTGAACTCAGATTTCCTGACTCACAGGCTAATGCTCTCTCCCAAACTGCATGGCCCAGGTATTTCAGGGTGTGCAGATCCTGTGAAACTTCAATTCTTAAAAGTATAGCTGATCTTCGTGCATTGTAACTTGTCTGCTGGGGAGGAGCAGCTAGATTCTAGTAAGAAAGGAGACTCCATAACCACGAGTTCTAGCTCCCTCCCATTGACAAATACTTAAATTCAGCTGGTGGTTATTGAAGTAATTTTACATGAGGAAATTATATGCCTGTGATGAAGGATATTTACAGGGTTGACTGTAATACTTTGGGCATTTTAGAAAGGAGACAGCCCTTGGTGAAAACAAGGACAGAGCGGAGGGCTCTGTGATGTGGCTGCCCTGCAGGGCCAGGGTTAAAGCTGGAGCCAGAAAGCAGGGTCCTCCTGTTCATTGCCTGCATCGAGGGATGAGGAGACCCTAGGAGGACGAGTTTGTGCCAGGGAGAGTCCATGGGGATGGCACAGAAGCTCAGGCTGGTTTGCTGAGTTGTGCTACCTTCCTCCTGACCCCGGCTGGTGCTCCCTGTGCAGGTCCAGCCTTGCCCACCACGCCCAGCAGAGTCTCAGTTGAAATAAGATGTGGTAACAGTGCACAGCTCTCTCCCATCCAGCTCTAACTGGGATCAGCGTGTTCACAGGTGGGAGTGTCACTCCACTTGAGGGCTCTCCAGTGTCCACCTGCCGGCGAGGTCGTGAAAAGTCAGAGGAACACGCTTTTCTGGAGGGGTGGGCCAGTCTACCCATACTCCCAAATGTTGCAGGATGACTCTTAGGGTAGAAATGGAAGTCTTTATTTTCCTGTGGTTTTTTTAAGTTTCATTATTTTAGAGGATTATGTGAGACTTTTGAACTTTCAAGATCTTTGAGGATGCTGCTTCTCAGCAAGGTGTCTCTGAGCCGGCTCCGATCCAGCTGTCTGTGCCCAGCCTGGCTTTTCCCGCTGGGTGCAGGGCTGTGAGGCACAGGGTTCGGGGGTGTAGGGCACGAGCGGTGCTGGTGGGGCAGGTGGGCTGGAGCCGGAGACCCCTGGCCAGCTGGAGAGAGCCCCGGGCAGCCATTCGGCGAGCAGAGCCAGAAGTGGGTAGCCTTGAGGGTCGCACCCACCATTGCTGTCCCAACGCCCCCTGTGACCCGCTGTCATTTCACAGAACCAGCTGGAGGCGCATCATGAAGAGGGCATGGTCATCTCGCACATGGCTGTGGCCGGCGTGGGCATCTGGATCGCTTTCACTTCGGGCTCCACACTTCGCCTCTTCCACACAGAGACACTGGAGCACCTTCAAGACGTCAACATCGCCGCCCCGGTGCACAACTTGCTGCCAGGTGCGGGGTGGGGCTAGGGCCTGGAGATGGCAGTGGGAGAGCTGGAGGCCACCGGGGCCGGGCCTGGAGGAGGTGGGGTGGGGCTAGAGACTGCTGGGGGCTGGGCCTGGAGATGGTGGGTGGGGCTAGAGACTGCTGGGGGCCGGGCCTGGAGGAGGTGGAGCGTGGCTAGAGACTGCTGGGGGCCGGGCCTGGAGGTGGTGGGTGGGGCTAGAGACTGCTAGGGGCCGGGCCTGGAGATGACGAGGATGGGGCGGGAGACAACTGCAGGTGGGGTTGGATGGGGGGGGTTGGGGAGGCTGGGCAGGGCCTGGGGACCCCCTGTCCCCCTGGGGCTGTTGTGGCAGGTTCACCCTCTTAGCCCTTTCAGGTCCTAAGCAGCTCCACAGCTTGGAATCCGGCCAAATTCCGGGCCGTCTTCACAGGTCAGAGCAGGTGACTTGGAGCTTCTCGTTAAGTGAGGCAGAGTTCTGGCACAGCAAGGACCTAGGACAGAGAGAGTCACCGTGAGGGGAGACTTTTGAGGAGGGCCTACAGGGCCGGGTCAGCTGGCCTTTTCCCATGGACATGGGGCAAGGGAGCCACAAAGAGAATAGGGGCGGTGGTGTGAAGGCAGCATGTAGCGGGCAGGGAGACACGCGTGGCCAGCATAATGCATCTCGCTAGAGGAGGCACGCAGCCCGTGTGTCAGTGTGCAGCTACTGTGCGTGAGCATGCAGCTGGTGTTTGCACGCATGTAGTCAGTAGTCATGTATGAGCATGTAGCTGGCATGTACGTAGGCGTGTCGTCTGCGCGTGTAGCCGCTATGTATGAGAATGGAGCTGGTACGTGTCAGAGTACAGCTGGTGTTTATAAGCATGCGGCTGGGGTGTGTAAATGTGCAGTCAGTGTATTTAAGCGTGTGGCCGGCGAGTATAAACATGCAGTTGGTGCATGTGTACAGCTGGTGCGTATGAGCGTGAGGGGGCAGAGGTGACTGGCTTTGCATGTCTGTATTTGCCACATTGCTAATGGGAGTCACTGAAGGTTTAGACCAGGAGAGAGGGAGAGGGCCAGGCCCCTCCACTCTGGTTCCACACTGAATGTTGGGGGGATCATTGGTGGGGTGGCGGACAGAGAAAAGGGAGAGGGGACTTGGGAGCTGATGCTTTGACCTCATTTCCTGACAGGTCAGAGGCAGGAGGAACAACAGGTGGGCAGCCTCACCAAGGGCGGGGATGCAATGGAAATGACAGGAAGGCGGGGAGCTGGGTGTCACCTGGAGAACATCCACAGGGGAGGGCTGGCTGAGAGCAGCTGCCCCTTAACAGACACTGTGTTCGAGGGTGTTAGTCAGCCTAGAGGTAACCCCTGGAAGTTGGTGTGGCTCCTGCCCAGTGGGCAGTCAATTAAACTGCTCGACATTATTTGCAGATCTTATTCAGACCAGTACTTGTCTTTCGTTTTCTGGTTTTGGTGAGCCTTCAAAGATGGCACAAGACCATCGTGGGATTGGTGGAAGGTTTTTGTCTGGGTTCGTCCATTGGTTGGTTGATCTCGGAAGGTGTCTGTAGTTCCAGGAGAAGATGCTGAGGAAAGGCCACTGCCTCAGTCTCTCCAGACTGAATGACAGACACAAGGGCTGAGAGCTGTGAACAACCGAAGCGTCTTTCTCACGTGCTGGGCTCTGGGGAGGGCCGGATTCCTGGTTTGCAGAAGCGGCCTTTCACCATGTCCTCATGGGTAGAGAGACCGCTGGCCTTTTCTTGTTCTTGTAAGGGCACAAGTCCAATCGGGGGCCACCCTCATGACCTCATCTAACCTGTCACCTTTCATACCCCACCTCTAAATACCATCACAGTGGGGTGAGAGCTTCCACCGATGAATTTGAGGGGAATGTTCAGTCTGTAACAGGTGCCACTGATGATACACTGAAAACATGAATAACGAAGAGGTCAGTTTCTAGAAAGGATGTGTGAAGCTGCCCTCAGACAAGGGGCAGGGGTGGACGGGGCCTTCCCTCCCTGGAGACAGAGGCCTCGATAGCTGTTCTTTTCTGTGGGGTAGCTCTGAACAATCATTGTTAAAATGTAGGATATTTTTATTTCACGAAGAAAATGGAGATTTATGTAACAGGCAAGTTTTTATTTAGAAAACCAAACTGGTTTGGTCTCTCTGGCTCAGAAAGCGAAACTGTGCTTTGCCGTGGGTCTCGAGGTGGTGCGAACACAGGTGGCTGGCACCAGTGTTTGCTGCCAGAACCAGCTGTGGGTGTTGAGAGGAGACCAAGTCACATCCGCAGATCACCAGAGCGTGCAGGGAGTGTCCTGTGAGTGCCAGCGCGCTCCTCTGAGCCCTGTGCAGCGAGGCCAGCCCCCCAGCCGAGCAGCCCCGGGTTCCCCCATCCTAGCAGCCCAGGGTTGCTGCTGTCCCAGTGCTCTGAGCCAGCAAGGAAGACGCAGCGGTTGCTGCAGGACCTGGGTGTTTATCCCTCTCCAGTTATGATGAGAGACTTGTAAGGGAGGGAAGCCTAGGCAATTGTGGCTGGAGATTGTGCAGGATTTGAGAAAACCAAACAGCGCTCACTCCCAGGCCGGACACTGCCTGTGGCTGTGCCTGCTGCCTCCCTGCTGCCATTAGAAAGTCAGGCCTGGGTGGCAGGTTCTGGACCTTTCATCTTGGATGACTTGCCTTTGACATCTTGCCTTTGACTTCCTGCTGTGGATGAGGAAATGTAGCTGTCCTGCATCCCTGCAGACACAGAGCACCATGTAGCTGGCGCCCACCAGCCTGCCTGACACCCAGCCCAGGGCAGTGCGATCCTCCACTCGGGGTCAGGCCCCTCCACTCAGGGTCAGGCCTCTCCACTCGGGGTCAGGTCCCTCCCCTTGGGTTTGGCCCCACCCCTCGGGTCAGGCCCCTCCCCTTGGGTTAGGCCCCACCCCTTGGGTTAGGCCCCACCCCTTGGGTTAGGCCCCACCCCTTGGGTCAGGCTCCTCCTCTCGGGTTAGGCCCCTCCCCTTGGGTTAGGCCCCACCCCTTGGGTCAGGCCCCTCCCCTTGGGTTAGGCCCCACCCCTTGGGTCAGGCTCCTCCTCTCGGGTTAGGCCCCTCCCCTTGGGTCAGGCCCCTCCTCTCGGGTCAGGCCCCTCCACGCAGGTCAGCTTACTTAGCAGCATCGGGTTTGTGACTGAACTACTGAGCGTGACCTCATCACGTTTCCTTTCCTGCATCATTTTAGACACAGGGTTTCTTTGTCTGGCCGTGTCATTGGCAGTGGCTGACCAAGGACCTGTCCTGAACCCTCCCACAGAAGTGCTTGCTCTGCCATCAGCTGGGATCTGCAGGAACAATCTCCCCTGCCCCTTGGTCTCTGCAGCCTGAGACCAGCATCCTCCCGGACCAGCTCTTGCAGTTACACTGTGGGCTTTGCTCTGCTCCCTCTGTGGGACCGAGTCCGGATCTTTATTCCTATACAAATAAGTAGGTCTGTTCTTTAGACTTGTGTGAAAATACACACACACATTTCTCTTATTTCCGTGCCCAGTTGTTTCCTTTTAGGTCGTCATCTGCTGCCACCCAGCCTGCGTGACCAGAGTGTGGTGGTCAGTTCAGAGCAGAACTCAGTTACCCCGAGAATTTGTTTTGTGTTTGTTCCACCTCTAACGGTGGCTCCTGGGTCAGGCCCTCAGAACGGCCTCATCTGAAATCATTCTGATTTTCATCGCATTTGCGACTTAGAACAAGAATGCCAAGGAGTTACTTCCTCTCTTACTCTTGGTCTAATTATCTGACTTTTTGGCCAGTATTTCATGGTATAAGCATTACCGTGTTTTGTTTTATATTTAAACATTTCCCTTAGTGTATTTTACACTGTATTGACACGTACTGAGTCAGCACAGACGTGTACTGCTGTCGCCGCCTGGATACTTCCGCCCTCTCCTGCTCCCACAGGCATGTAAAACCAACCTGCACTCTGGGGCTGTGTGTGGGAGCTCGCCCAGACACGCATGAACACACTGACAGTCCACAAAGTTATCTTTTCTGGTTGCTGGAATATAAAATTGAAGTAGGTTTACAGATGAAGACTTGCCAAGCCAAAAAGAACAGAATTTGAAAGAAAAATCATACGGTAACTCATGCCTTTATTTTATACATTAACAAAACTTGATTCAATCTTCTTCCTTCCTGAGCGGCCTCAGCTCACTGTCCCCGTGGGGCACAAATGCACAGCTACCCTGCTGGGCCTTTCTCTTCTATTGGGAATTCAGTTCTGAAAATTATTAGCTCAAGTTCTTCTACATAAATAACATCAAATTTGACACAGGCTAACAATCGATGATAAAACATTCTCTAATGAACATGCACATTTCTAGAGGAGTTACTAAATTTATGAGGAGTAGCGTTGACAGCAAGTAAGTTGACAGGCGCGTCATCCGTTCCGGGCTGTGAGCATTCGCCGTGAGTCACATCACCGTGCAGATGTTTCCTGCTTTGTCCAGAATGTCAAAGGCAGATATTTTTGATGGATAAGAGCTGAGACCCCAAGTTAAATGTAGGTTTCCGTGTCCCAAGAGGGGCCTGACGAAATCGAATGGTCAGAATTTCCATCTTCGAAAGAGCAGCATAACTTTTCTAAATAGCATAGACCACACCAGGGGGAAATTTAGCAAATTCACCCAGACTCCGGACTGTGAATTAAGGAGCAAGTAAATGAGGCGAAAGCTATGAGGATAGGTTTGACGTAACCACGTCAGATTGTATTAAAAAAAAAGAAATCAACACATTGTACCCCACATATGCATAAATCTATTCATGATTTATGTGTATTTGACTCAATAAAAAAAAAAAAAAAAGGAACAGCTGCTCAGACCTCACGTCCACCTGCCTGAGGGGCTGTACTCAGCTCGGGGCCTGTGTATCCTCTCTGCACTAGGAGACAAGTGCTGTCCCGGAGCTCACCACCCAGCAGAACTGACACTTTGGCAGTCCGCACTCCACCCCTTTAGCCCATCTCTGCCCTCTCCATGCAGTGGGTCCTCTCCTGCCAGGGAGGACCCCGGCGTCCACGGCCAGTCTCCCTGGGCTCTTCTGGCTGAGGCACCCCATACTCAACGACACCATCACCTGGATCCGCTGAAGTTAGAAAATTGCCATTTTGATTGTTTCTGTTACACTTCTGTGTGTAAAGTTAAAGATGAACCATACACTACTTTGAAAATGGAATTGAAAAAATTACCTGGAACTTTTTATATTCCTTAGTTTCTGAATGCTTCAGACCTCTTAGAAAAGTTAACATCCGGTTTTCGCCTGCGTTCACCCTTTTTTGTTACTAAGAGCTTTAGCTCCCGCAGGAGCCTCCCGAGAGCCCCGTCTTACTTCAGGGCTCTAGTCTTGTTCAGTGGCCGCAGCCTCCCCGGTGCCCACTGCGTTATCCCGTCCCACCTGGAGAACTTGCTCCTTGGTTGGTGTTTATTCTCTTTAGAAAGGCCACCCAGTCTCTACAAAAAATAGAACAACTAGCTGGGCGTCCTGGCGGATGCCTGTAGTCCCAGGTACTCGGAAGGCTGAGGCAAGAGGATTGCTTGGGCCCAAGAGTTTGAGGTTGCTGTGAGCTGTGATGCCCCAGCACTCTGCCGAGGGTAACAAAGTGAGACTTTGTCTCAAAAACAACAACAACAACAACAAAGAACCTCTTGGTAAAAAATGAGATTTCCTCGAACATGCTATTTGCATGCAAAGGGGGGAAATTTATCAGAAGAAGAAAAGATAACTTTCAAAATGTGGTTTCTGGATGAAAATACGAAAGTAAAGTTTTATCCTTCATAATTTGACAGCGAATTCTTCATGTTTTTATTAGCAGCTGGAAATATTTACATATCTTATTTCTGGAATGATGACACTGCAAAGATCTGTTTGAAATGCCAAGCCTTAAGGCTGATTGTTGAGATGGGCTGATTAAAATCGCCATTTTCCTCATTAGCGGTCTTTAAAGTAAAGTTGTTTATAGAATAAACGTATTTCAAATGCTTCTTTTCTTTTTTTCTTTTTTGTAGAGACAGAGTCTCAATCTGTCGCCCTGGTAGAGTGCCATGGCATCCTAGCTCACAGCACCCTCCAACTCACGGACTTAGGCAATTCTCTTGCCTCAGCCTCCCAAGTAGCTGGGACGACAGGCGCCCGCCACAAAGCCCAGCTATTGTTTTTTGTTGCAGTTCGGCAGGGCAGGGTTTGAACCCACCACCCTCGGAATATGGGGCCAGCGCCCTACCCACCGAGCCACAGGTGCCACCCACTTCTTTAGTAACTGTAAACCATTATTTAAAAAATTATAAATTCACTGTGGAGGAAAATTTAACTCAGAGATTCCCCTTTGTAGAAAAATTAAATGAAATTCAGTTTCACAAATCAAGATATTTCAGGATGTTAAGTTTAAAAACTCATAAAAATGGTTAATTGTTTCATTTGCATAGTTTTCATTTATGTGAGGGCTTAGCTACCACCTGGGTGGGGGCATGGATAAGTGTGGAGTGTGGAGTTGCTGAGGTAATAGTCCTATCTCTAGCCTCCATGCCAAGGCGCTGGAGCCCTGATGGCTCAGGAAGTGTCATTTGCTTTATTCTTTCCACTACCACTGTATTTAAAAAAGTTAGTCATTTCAGGACAGCTGCACTACACCAGCCCCTGATTTGTACTCTCCATCCCTGTCCTGTGGCCCCAGAGGGCGTCCGGGCTGAGCAGTCTCTTCACTCGGCTCTCTGTTCAGGCCACCTGTAATCAATTTTGAGAGATAAGATTATTAAAATTTGGAAGCTTTAAATGGAAAATATTTTTCAGCCTTGTGCATCAGGGAATGCGGGAGAAAACTAGGATTTATAGGCACAAAGCACAAAGCCGGTCCAGCCGTCTGCTCCTACCAGGAGAGGTTCCCGAGACTCCATGTCTGCAGGGCACAGAGATAGGCCTTGGGTTTTGTACAGAACTCGTGTGAAGCTTTGTCTTCTGTGTCATGAAATGGTCGTATTTCATATATAAAATACCATTGAGCCAAACATGCTTCAGAGAGATGTGTCCCATCGGTGACGTACTATGCCCAGCATCAAAAACTGCGGCAGTTTTTAATTAGCTTTTGATAATAAAAGCACCTGCTTGCACACAGGATAGTGTGGGTCACACATGAGTCTGATACATCGCTATGACCTGAGCCACACAAAGCAGGCTAGAATATGAATCGGTGTTTAGAAATAAAAACCAAACATCTTTTTTGTAGTTAAGGGGTGGATTGTTCGGTCTTGGGGGGGGTGGTTATTTTTGCTGTCGCCTAAATATTTTATAAAACTGACTTCTATAGATACAACTGGCTCTGATGTCTGGTTGGTTGTTTTTCATGTTCTTTATCTAATGTGAACTTGGGCAGAGATACTAGAAATGGCTTCTGAGTCTACAGAGAAGAGTCAATATTTTAAGCACTCACCTCTGTGTCTCACGACCAAACCAATCTGCCCGTCTGCGCTTGTCAGCTCCGGGCCTACTGGGAGGCCAGCTGTCATTGTCCTGTTTCTGTTCAGACCCTGTGGTGCTGGTGTGAGAGCCATGGCCCAGGATGGCCCTTGGATCTGGAGTGGCACGGGGGTCTTGGACGCTAGTGGGGCTTCTCCCACTTTCGGCCATCGCCCCTTTCTAGCCTTGTTGCCACCCAGAGCAGGTCGTTTCATGTCTCTGGGTTTTAGAGCCTTGGCTGTAAAGCTAATCGAAACAAAAGGAACAAAAGCTTTGCGGCCTTCTGTTGCCTGCAACCCAGCTGATGCTGAGATGTTGTTCTTCTCACAGAGCCCCGGGGAGGCCTTTTGGGCCCCAGATTCCAGCTGTGTGGTCAGTGCCCTCACTCCAGAGCTGCCTCTGCCAGGAGCCCTCTGCTTATGGGTGAAGGGCGGCTCTGCCCCCAGAGAACCACAGGCAGCTACTTGTGTGTTGGAGGCCAGGGCTTGGCTGCTACAGCAAGTGGAAACGAGTGGTTTCCTAGATGTTTCAGGGGGTGATTCACATCCATAAGGGCCAATTTGAGTGGCACTAGGAACAGGGCAGCCGGGAGACCAAGCGCTGCACCTGCCTGGCTGCTGTTTCGTCCAGGTCCTTGTGCAGTTGGGGACGCCCAGCACTTAGGTTTGCGCTCTCTCATGGCGAATCCTGCCTGGGAGTCTGGTGGTGAGCTTGAGTGCACAGGTCTGCAGTGTGTCCAGCCAGGCCCTGAGTGCCCACTTGCTGCTCCGCCCAGTTCTGCTGCGTAAACCAGATCTAAGGATCCTGAGCTATTTGTCTGTCTCCCCACCAGGGCACCAGCGCCTGTCAGTGACAAGCCTGCTCGTGGGGCATGGATTGCTGATGGTCGGCACCAGCTTGGGCGTCCTGGTGGCCTTGCCGGTTCCCCGTCTGCAAGGCATCCCCAAGGTGACCGGTGAGTGCGCGGCTGCTTTGCCCTGTAAACTCATGAGCAGACTGTGTCATGACTTAAGGTCCCAGGGCTGTTTAAATAATTTAAATTATTTGGAGTGTTTTTTCAGTGTAGACTAAAATCTATTACATTGGAATTATCGATACGTCTTTTTTCTATTTATAATACTTCTACCGCAAGGAGACTTTTATCCTGAAAACATGGAAATTGATATTCTGTTTACTGCCACCAGTTTCTGTCACCATGTGCAGTGCTGCTCAATGAAATGGGCATATTTTATATTTTATATTGTAAAGAAGGCAGTCCGGGATCTGGAAAAGCTTAGCTGTGCTTCGCTGCCGTGCTGCTGGGGTTCCAGCTGGTGCCCGCAGCCTTTACAGACGGTGAGTCTTCAGAAATCCTTGTGGTGCCGAGTCAAGATTCTCAGCGCAAGAATCTGTCTCAAGAAACAGCCAAGTCTAGGAACAGATAATTATCCAGAAAAGATAATTTGCATTTGCCACAGCATTTGATTTTTAATAGCACAAAACACAAGACACCTTCGATGTTCACAATGAGGGTGAGGAAGCTGGCTTGGTTTTTATGTCGATTACAATGTCAGCTAGGCAAAAAATATTAACAGAGGAAAAGATTTGTAGGAAACTCCCCAAATGTGGGTAATTCCTCCAACCCCAGCCCTGTCTGGGGCTCAGACACACTCACCGTTTCTGCTTGTCCACCTGGTCTGAGGAAGGAACTCCAAATTTTGCCATTTGTTTCTTAATTTCTGTTTTTATTATGATCTCATAGGTATGGGGAACCTGCGGCCTTGGGGGTCACATGTGCCTTCTGAATCCTTGAGTACGGCCTTTTGACTGCATCCAAATTTTACAGAACAAGTCCTCTTAGTAAAGGGATTTGTTCTGCGGAGTTTGGAGTCAGTCAGAGAGTGGCACTTGGGGGTCTGGAGGCCACATGTGCCCTGGAGGCTTATTGGAACATTTCACACTTCAGATTTGAGATGCTCAACAGGAAGTATGTAATGCAAATATTCCAAATTTCAAAAGTAAAATCTGAAATCTGAAACACTTCTTGTCCCGAGCACTTGGATAAAGGATACTCGACCTGTGAATACATGAAATTGTATATAACAAATTTGTACAGTCTAACAGTAATGATCAAGAGGCCACGGAGCCCCGGCCACCCCTTGCAAACTCATTTCTCCTTCGCTCACACTAGTAGGAAGAAGCTGCTGTCCTGAGCTTTGCGTTAATTATTCCGTTGGTTTTCCTCTTGAAACATCCCATTTACTTCCCCCTTTCTCGCTCTTTCTGTCCCGGGACACATTCACTCCTTGTTCTTTTTTTCTCAGTCCTTGGTGCGTGTGACTGTCACTCACCTCCTCTCCATGCTGGGTCGTGTGCCTGGAAAGTAGCTGCGGTCTTATCATAAGGGTTTTCAGTATTCCATGTGACACATCTGCATATCCGTGTGGCTGGCTCTGCTCACACGGCGTGAGCCCCCCAGGGGCTCATGTCCAGGCGCTGAGTTGCAGGGGTGTGAGGAACACATGAGTTCATGTCCGTGTCAGCACAGCCCCCCAGCTTTCGGCAGCCATCTGCATTGTGCCACTCTGCTCCTTGAGACAAGGACTGGTGCCATGGAAGGCTGAGGAGGGCGTGGTAAGGGCTGCAGCCTGTGCTGGCCTGTCCCCGAGCTGTGTCACCTGGGGAGCACCCACAACTGCAGACAGTTCACCTGTGTCATAACAAGACCTGCAAGTATTTCTGACACCAATTATGGTTTTGAAATGTGAATCCCATCACCTAGAAACGGAAAAGTCCTCATTTTAATTGAACAATAGAATTAAATTGTCTTCAACCTCAGAACCTTTTGTAATGAAAAAGGACAGGAAACCGGTAGTTTAGGCATTTTGTTCCTAAAACTGACACATTTCAGGCTTTGTTTTTAATCAAGAGTTAGGACAATTGGATATATCTCCATAGTGTAGGTGAGAAGGTATTTCATGCAGAACGGGAAAATGACCATTTTATTATTTTTTAAAGTACAGTATGAGTATTAGAACTAAGACACTGTTGAAGAAAACACGATTCTGTATTTCAGATCATTATGTTTAAAGTTTTAGTTAAATTAACTAAAAGTGTCCAAGAACACAACCCAGATGTTTTCATTTTAACCTGTGTCACCGGAGTATGAAGTCGCAGGGCTTTGCTGTTTGGGCGGGGAGCGAGGCCCTGGGGTCATGTCACTGCTGTTGGGTCTCCTCCTGTGAGTGTCTGTTCCCTCCCCAGGGAGAGGCATGGTCTCCTACCACGCACACAATGGGCCTGTCAAGTTCATCATCTTGGCCACGGCTGTGCAGGAGAAAGACAAGGACAGGCCTGGGGACAACATGCCTCCTGGGCCTGAGGCCCAGGAGGAGGAGCAGAAGGACGGGCTTCCCAGAGAGGGGGCTGGTTCCCGCCTGAGCCAGGGTGACCCTGACACGGCCATCTGGTTGGGAGAAGCTCCAGGATCGCTGACCCAGAAGAGTGACATGTCCTCCTCCTCGGGGTCCCTGAGTCTGTCTCAGGGCTCCAGCTCTCAGGAGCACAGGCTGGAGGACAGCGCCATCTATGACCTCCTGAAGGACCCCGTGTCGCTGAGAAGCAGAGGCCGGAGGGCCAAGAAAGCCAGGGCCAGCTCAGCACTGGTGGTGTGTGGCGGCCAGGGCCACCGGCGGGTGCCCCGGAGGGCTAGGCAGCCCCACCCGGAGGAGCTGGTGGCCTCCGTCATGGTCTGGCAGGTCCCCTGCTGAGCACAAGGTGGGAATTTGCAATCCAGGGTGACTTCTCAGCTAAGTCCCATGGCGTGAGCACACAGCGTGTCTGCACTGGGTCGGAATCAATTAAAAACAGTATCTGAGGAGAAATGTACAATATCCAGCTGGTGGCCTTCCTGCTGCTTCCTCCTTCGCTCCCATAGAGCAGAAGTGAACGTGGTGCTTCTGAAGGGAGAAGAGGGGGCAAGCTTTGAGTCATCTGGTGACGTTCTGGGAAAATACCACATTCTTTGTGACTGCTGTAGACTGTGTACAATACTAAATGTTAAACTGCAGCTTCAGACCCATTCTTGTATCGTAGTACTTAGAAAATTTACAAACTAAGGATTTAGGAGAAAGCCAGCGTAGTCAATAGCCTAGGGCTTTGTTAACAATTCATTAAATAATTTTACATGATTCAAAATTATTTATATTTTATGTTTTCAAATTCCAGAATAGAATTTGTAACAGTTAAGAGCCAGGTAGCATGCCTGTCCAGACAGTGTGTTGCGTCAGGCCTAAGCAAGGCTTCCCAGCCTGGCAATAGTGTCTGTGCTGTATATTTAACAGAGCAGTGTTTTTATCTTGCATTTTCTATTAAAAAATTAACAAGTAATATTTTAGTCAATGTATTATCTGTAGCACTTCACGAATAATGTTTGCTTTGAACCAAAATGCTCAATACCTGTCAACATTTAGGCTCAAGTGTCAACGCCAAATTTCTTTTCCCTTCTCATGTTCGATAGCGTTAAGGTCCACATTAGAAATACGTGTGTTTTAGTGTCACAGGAAGCACATAGAAAAGTCTCAGTCGGTTCCTCCGCGTGGTCACTTTCTCGCACCTGTTGACTGGAGCACTGTGTCCATTTCGAACACATGCTCTGAATGATGCACGGAGATTCAGCTGGCCCAGAGCACAGCCCGGGACCTCTCCGCCTGTCACTCAGGCGCCTCGTCTGCCGATGCCTGGGTTTGTGCTCCAGTACCGAGGTGCGTGAGTGATCAGAGCACCACTGTGCTCACCGTGTACTTATACATCAGTGTCTTCCTTATCTAACTCAGGCATTCGCCAGGAATAAATTTCTCAGCACTTTACAAATGACTGAAAATGTTCATTTTATGACTTAGCCAAATATTTTCTAAAATGCATATATACACCCATGTGAAAGTCGTTTCTTCCCAAGCTTTCTTAAACTGGTAGCTGCTGATTTCATAATTAAAGTCTTTTTATTTAAAAATGCAGTGCTATGAGGTGCCTTTTTCCCCATGAAATATGAAAGCACATGTATGTTCGGGAGGGCAGGGTGGCCTGACTGGTCGGCATGCCCCTGGCACCCCTCTGCTGGCCCGGGGGACGAGCTCTGAGTGGGAACCGCCCAAGACCCTCGTTTTCTCCCCGCTTTTACTCTAACATTGTGGGTAAGGTGTGCTTCACGTATGAGCTCATGTTGTGTGTATTGGGGTATTTTATGAGACCAGGACAGTGTCCTGTAGGAACAGGTGATGAGGACAACTGAAGTGAACTTTCTGGGCCCAGACATTCTTTCTGTGTTGTGCCGGTCGTGGGCAGGGTGAGACTTGTGTCACTGACTTCCCCGTCCCCCCATCCCCCAGCCCTACCCCAAACAGAAGGTTCCAGATGCCGACGTGCAGCAGAGTGAGCTGTGGGGGAGGACAGGGCCTGAGGACCCAGCAGCAGAGAACCCCGTGCGGGGCTCAGCTTCCTGCTCCACAACTCCTGGTTAGTGAGGAAGGTGGCACGTCCTGCCCCAGGCAGCTGGCCGAGCAGGCAGAACTGGCAGCTTGGGGACATCTGTGCAGGGTGTGGGCTGTACTGTGTACTCTGACCCCAACCCTGGACGCATGTACTAGGGGGAACTGGGGTGAAGTAGGACTAGCCCCTGCCCCCCACCCTCGTCTCCCACACGGGGAACATGATTCTCATTGCTACAACCCCAGGCGATATCAGAACACATGTCCCGCCATGAGCTCCACCAAATTAGCAACGTGACCATCACCTGGCCACAGAAAGCTCCTCACGCGGGTCCCCCAGGCCACAGAAACAGCTCCTGAACCAGCTGGCAGTGAACTCTGATTGCCAGTGAATGTACATAACTACCTGGGCTCGACAGAAAGGGCTCAGACACCCAAGAGTGACACCAAACCCCAGTCCAGGGAGAGCATTGAGGAGCAGGTGGGGAGCAGATGGGGAGCAGGGTGCCATGGCAGCCACTTGGCTCTCGGATGCGCCTGCTGTCATCAGGAGAGAGTGGCTGAGGCGCCAGCCCCAAGAGCAGGAGACCCATCCTCCCGTGGGTGAGCTCCAGCCAAGGCGAGATTTCAGGGGAGAAGTGAGGGTGTCTTGTTCTCATGTCAGCGCAGGGCCCATGTGTAGTGGGGGTGGGGAGCAGACCCACGTGTCTAGGTGGCAGGAAGAGCTCTGCTGGGCAGCGAGGTTTGGCTCCAGCAGCTGCCCAGAGGGGCTGAATGAGTCGATTCAGGGATGAGAGGAGCTCCTGGTCTACAGAGCCGGCAGAGGATATGGGGGGAAGGAACACAGAGCTCCCCTCCCCAGCCCGCCCCACAGCCCCTGGACAGCGGCCTGCCCAGTACAGCCCAGTGTGGTCAGGACCCGCCATGGAGGCTTGCTCTTGAGGACAACGTGAGGAGGCTTGACCACAGCACAGTCAGCTCAGAACGAACCTCCTGGGCAGTAACGTGTAACTCGCTCGGCTTCCTCAGGGGTGCACGTGCCTTTTGCACATGCCAGCACCTTATCTGCTCTTGTGACTCATGCCCTAAGGTTACTTCTTTGCTGGAAATAATTTGGTTCATCAGTTGTGTCTAATGAGAATCTCCCAGGGCCAGGGAAAGAGGCACAGTTTACAGGGACAGGTCCCACCGGCAGATGGACACAGGTGGGGCCGGCCCTTGGAGGCTCGGCAGACTTCAAATCCCCCAGACGTGAGAGCGCCTCATAAAGTCGGATGTTTTGTATGGTGTTTCCGAAGCAGTGGGAGCTTTGCTATTGGCGTAGAGCATCCACCAGACGTAAAAATCTCACAGCTTTAACGAAAAGAAGTGATGTGTGGAGAGACTGGAGCCATCCCACTTATTTTCTTCAAAAAATTTAAATGAATGTCATTAAGAAAAACAAGTAAATGAACCTGTAGTATTCTGGGCACTTTGCTGAATATTCCCAGGTAACTGGACACAGCACAGCTCTTGCTCTCTCAGAAACTGCTTCTTTTCTGCCCCCCCCCCCCCACAGGCCCATGCACACACACACACTCCTCTCCGCACAAGCTGCAGCCCTCCTGCACGGACCGTTTGGGTGATGCCTATTCACAGAAGGGAGGGCGCAGGAGGCAGGGCCCCCAGGCTTTGGCTGTTTGCTTCTGTGACTCTTTGACAGAGCCTTGGAAAGAATTAACCCTTGAAGAGCAGGTTGGTAAATTCTAACCTGACCTTGACTACAGGTGAACTTGCATGTGTGTGTCTCTGTGCAAATGGAGTGTCTTAGCAACCAAAATGCCACTGTGCTCCTTTTAGGGTTCCTCGGCACCTCCCTGGTGTCCAGGGCCTGTGTTGGTGCTTCTGCTCACTTCCAATGAGAAAATGCCATGTCCTGGACTCTGGGGTAGGGAGGGGCAGGGCTGGGGCAGGAGCTGTGACCGTCAGTCTCCCCTTGCAACTGGGGTCATAAGCCCCCCATCTCAGCCTTGATGAGACTATGCTAACTGCCCGTCTCCCAGGCCCTCTGGCTGCCATGGAGTCATTTTTTTCAGGTCAGCACATTTCTAAATATGACTCCATTGAAATGACGGTGCCATTATAGTTCCATTTTACAGATGGGAACATTCTGCTCAGCCAGTCTGGAACCGCGGCACAGGTGCCCTGGCCAGGGAGGTGTCAGCTGCTCTCTCCCTGGGTCCCATGCCCAGCTCCACCTTCCCAGGCCAGCTTTCAGCAGGGCTTCCCATGCGCCAGCACAGGGGGTGGAGTCAGCCACTCTCCTCCCGGGGTTTACTAGAATTAGGACGATGGGGCTGGAATTACAGAGAAAGAAGTTAAGACTCAGACCCTGTGCTAAAGGATCTGGGCTCAGCCGGGTGGTGCAAATGCGCTGCCTGGCACCTGGCCAGGGCACAGAGCAAACACACAGGAGGCCGGAGGGCAAAGCCAAACAAAATCCGCCACAGAAACCAGTGGCTCCAGGCGCTCTAAGAGCTCTCAAGTTGCTGTATGCTGTGAGCGGCCAGCGATAATGAAACACAGGCGCACGGCTGGGAAGTGGTCATCTGATCCAGACTGCCGCCATTTAACATCCAGAGGGTTTGTGTAAGTTCTGGTTCACACGGGGCGCCCGGCTCGACGTGCACGGCTGAGCTGGGCAGAGCCGCCTTCTGGGAGGGTGAGGAGGGTCTGGGCTGACCTTAGTCATGGCAAAAGCCAAGCGTTCAGCAGGCGCAGGCGTGTGGGGCCAGTTTGAAATGTGGGGGACACAGGGCCCACACAGTGTGGGATGAGGGTGGGAGGGTCTCAGGAGGGGCCAGGAAGGAGAGGATTCTCGGAGCCAAACCTGGCGGAATGCTGGTGCCTAGCACACACTCCGGAGGCCAGCACAGAGAAACAGTGCGTCGTTCTCCTTAGGTAAGTAATGAGGGTTTATTTATTTTTTTCTTTTGCTCATGAAAAACAATTGCTTTTTTGTGGTCAACACACGGGATTCTTGTTCTACCTCTATTCAGTGGATCTTAATTCGAGTGGGGGACATTTGGCAATGTCTGAGGATACTTGTGTTGGTCGGGGATACTGCTAATGCCCTGCCATGCTGGAAAGCCTAATTTGGGCTGTTGTAATGGGTGCCATCCCAAATTTTTTTACACTCTCTCAAAGACAGAAGCTCCATGACTTTTTTGTTGTGACCCTGTGGATTCCTTCTCCCATGTCCGTCTCTCTATTCTAGCTGGAATAAAGCCGTCTCTTCTTCAGGTCAGGAAGTGGGGTTTCCACAGAGACCAGCGGGGGTAACAGCGTCAGTAGCCTGGACTGGACACCTTGTTTCTAACTGTAAGCCGTGTATGATAGTAAAACCCTCGCCTGCAGGGGCTTTAGATTTACACTCAGCCCAGAAAGAACAATCCCTTGTGGCAGGAGACATTTTTACATACTTTATTTTAAGCAAATCCAACATATGAACACCCAGATTTACATGAATGGCAGATTTGGGTCTAATCTTTCACATATTCAGCATTTCGCAATGGATTCCCTGTTGAATTCCTGGAAGTACCAGCTTTCTCCGTCAAGGATTCTGCGTCTGGACTCTGTGGGGTCCACTGCTCAACCAGGCCTGGGACTCGCTGAGAGAGACGTCACTCCGGCGTCCAGGCTGTGTCCCTTCAGGAGGGAGGCTCCCACATGCACCTTTCAGAGCTGATGACCCAAGGCGGCTCAGAACCACGCCTGGAGCATGCAGACTGCGTTTGCATTCTGGAACTCATTTCATTAGCTCTTCAGAAACACAAATGAGGATGAAGAGCACACACTACCTGACTATGATCTTACGTCGCACAGGGACTGTGCAGGTGTGACCAGGTGAAGGATCTGGAGACGGGAAGAAGGCCCTGGATTATCTGGGCTCCAAGTGGTCAGGAGGCTCTTCATGAGAGGGAGCAGAGAGCTCAGAGACAGAAGGCATGGGAGTGGATGCTGAGATTAGAGAGAGAGAAAGAGACAGAGGCAGAGAGGTGGAGGGAGACAGAAGGAGAAATGGGGGTTGACAAGGTGAGAGAGAGGCAGACAGACACAGGACACAGGCAGAGAGATAGAGGGAAAGAAATTGAAGGTGGCTGTGCTTCAGCTCTGCAGGAGGCAAGACCACAGGTGACCCCTGGGAGCTGTCCAAGGCTAGGAAACAGATTTTCCCCTGGATCCGTTGGAAAAGCCCTGTGGATACTTTGATCTTGGCATGAGAGACTCATGCAGAATTCTGATCCCAGATGACAAATTTGTGCTCCTTTAAGCCATGAATTTTATGCCAGTTTGTTACAGCAGCCACTAGGGACTTATACACTCCTGTAGATTAAAAAATAGCTTCTTTTTCCATGGGAATAAGCCACACATAATGGGGCTGCTGCATGGGACAGGCCTCTGAGGGATGAATGAGATGGTTTTTAGAGCCATGGCCCAGCTGCACACTCTCAGCTTTTCCGTGTGGCTTTAGTTCAAAGGTCACTGAATGCCCCCAGCCTGGTGGCCACTCAGTCTCTCGTTCCCCTGTGTCAGGTGGCCTGCATGCAGCCCTGGGATGGGAGGTAATGTTCCTGCCCTGCCAATCTCCAGGGCCTCTGCCTGCTGGCCTTGGTGCCCTCCAGATACTGACCTTAGCCAGCCTGAGCGCAGCAGGGTGGCAGCGGCAGGTCCCTGAGTGTGCCCACAGACTGCAGGCCCTGCCACTCCAGGGAGTCAAGCACAGGGCTGAAGTCCAATCTGAACCAACAGCCTGACGCCCACCAGGCCTTTCTGACTTTACACCTCACTGACCTCCCAGGTGCTGAGGAGTGGTCTCGGAGGCATGGCCCAGTCTCCCAGACTGCCCAGCCACCTGCCTCCGGTCCAAGGGTTTTGTCTGTAGACAGGTACAGTACGACCTCTGGGCCAGTCACGCCCCTGCAGAGTGAGCCTCTCCACTGCCTGTCCTGTGGGCCGCAGGGGCAGGGACAAGGGGAGCAAGTGCTTAGTCGGCACTGGACACAGACCCTGTGGACAGATGGGGCACATGGTGGCTCCAGGCCTGGCCTTGGCAACAGGAGAATGTTCTGGAAGGGGCAGCAGATAGGGGTGAGGGAAGCCGCTTGATTGAACAAGCCCCTGCTGGCTGGGGGACAGGTGCAGATTCTCCAGAACAGCCAGGTTTGCAGGAACACTGCTGTGGAGCATGTTCCAGACAGGCCTTTCAATGTTCAGTTTTCCTTTCCACTTACAAGAGCAAGACAGTGCAGGCTGAGGGGCAGTACAATGGCAGACTCAGGCAGGGTCCCTCTGATGGGCTGGTGTGTGCCCTCTCTCCGAGGGTGTGATACCAACATGAACTTCAAACTGATAGGTGAACTCTGTCCCCAGGCACCGAGCACAAGCCGGCATGCCAAGTCCAGCAGCCCCCGACAGCTGGTCCCCTCATAGGCGCAGGTGGGGGACGGATGGCAGGTGCAGGAGGTTATGAGGACTGGAGGCCTCAGAAAGGCGCAAGTGCCTCGGTGGTGCATTGAGCCTGAGCACCAGAGATTCTCTGCTCATAGCAGGTCTTGCTGGAAGGGCACAGAGGAAAGTGAAACTGGACAATGGCAGATCCTTTCCAGGAAACAGCAGCTGGCTGCACAGAGGGGTGAAGCCCTGGAGGAAGCACCCAGGACCCCCCAGTCCTCTGTGAGTCCTGTAAACCCCAGTGGGACTCTAGGACAGGGGAGCTCAGGACAGCTGGGGCCACTGCACCCATGCTCACCCCTTTCCCGGGGCTAATCAATGTCTGCTAACTTCCAAGTACAAAATCAAAGCACTCCACATCCGGGAAGGTCAGGGTTTAAACAGAAAAACCACCCCGGTTTGACTGTTGTTTTGAAAATGATTTCTTGGCGCCCTGCAAACTCAAGCACTTTATCTCCAGACGGCAGCAGGAGAAAGTAGATTAGGCAGTCTGGTCACAAGACGTCGGGGTTTGTTTGGCAAATGGTTAGATTTCCACTTATATTTATGGGAATAGTTTGGAGCCATTCTCAAACATTTATACCCCAAAGTCTAGTTTTTCACAAGTGCCTTGCCAGACTCTGCAATAACATGAGGTTTGGAGAGACAGCATTTGGTGGTGGTGGTGGGGATCCCAGCTGTTCCCACCTGGGGAGCTGAGGTCTTGGCCAGGGCATGGCAAAGCCCTCTGGTTCCCAGCAGCAGACTGCTCGGCCATTGTCGTCAGATCCCTCCTTTCCAGATGTGCTGCCCAGGTGTGGCCTGGCCACAGACCCACCACAGCCAAAGTTGATAGCAAGGTTTGACTTAGTGCCTGTTTAACCTATGGCTTTGTATTTTATGTCTTTTAAATATCTTATGTCTATTATAACTTGAAAAGGCATCAGTCTATAATGGATTGAAATTTAAAAAGTAGTGAACTGGGACATCACTGCTTGTGTGGAAAAGTGGCCAGGCTGCTGTAACAAAACACCACACCCTGGGGAGGAAGGAATGCTGAAAACAGCAGAAGTCCAAAGTCAAGGTGTCAGCAGGGCCACACCCACCCCTATGGCCCCAGGGCAGGATTGTCCCAGTGGCCCAGGGGGAAGGGAAGTCCTTCTGTTCCCGGCATTGCTTCTGTCCCGCCTCTTCTCCACAAGGCCGCCTCCAGGTGTGTCTTCTTTCTCCATGTCTGTATCTGTCTCTGCTTCCTGTGAGGACACAGCCATACTGACCCGGCCACCTTAGGGACCTCCTGTTAACTTGGTCACCTCTGCAAAGACCCTACCGTGACGTGGCCGTGTTCTGAGGTGTGACATATCAGAGCTTCCGCTTACCTTTTTGCAGGACACAATTCAATCCATAGCAATCATTAAATTGGGGTTCACACGAATATGCTGTCTAACAAAGCATCCACTTTGATTTACTGTATACACTATACTAAGTAAGGATGACTTGAACGATTAATTTTGTATAGTATGTATTATCAGCAGCGAGGCTGGCAACTTACCACATACATTTTTATTTGGCTTTTGGACTTGTTTAACCTCGCACAGCATCAAAGGCATCATTACTGTTTTTTTCTAGTGATAGCAATGTAGCCATACCATGTACCCTGGCTGCCAGAGCCCCATGTCCTGGCTCGTGGGCAGCGTGGGGGTTTCTTGCTGCACTGGGTTGCTAGGCTAGAGCCTACCCCAGCCTTGAACTGACCTTGAACTTGCGGTTGCTGCCCTCTTGGCTGCTCCAAACAATTTTGAAAGGCATATTCACTGGGACCTTTGAGCGCTAAAGTTAATTTTTAACTTATAGCACAAAATATGAAATTAAACTATGAAATTTGCTTGGATGACAATTTTAGTTTCTTTGAGCATGCTGATTCCTGGCATGATAAATGTGGGGTTTGTGCTTATAAGCCTTTTTTCTTTTTTTTTCCAGACAGGGTGTCACTCTGTCTCCCAGGCTGGGGTGCAGTGGCCTGATCACACCTCACTTGCAGCCTCCAACTCCGGGGCTCAAACCATGCTCCTGCTTCGGCCTCCTGAGTACCTGTGACTACAGGCACCACCACATCCAACTAATTTTCTTTTTGTAAAGATGGGGTCTCCATGTTACCCAGGTTGGTCTTGAACTCTGGGGCTGAAGCAATCCTCCCTTCTTGACTTCCCATAGTGCTGGGATTAAAACTGAGCCACTGCACCCAGCCTAATAAGCCTTTTGCATTCTATGGCATAGATTTATTCATCGATTTGAAAAGGCAGCATTTCATCTTGAATGTTGTGAACTAAGGCTTTGGGGTTAGAGAAGATTTGAATTCCACTCTACTGTGTAGAAAATGTGTAACCTTGAAAGAGCTGCATTAAACTCTTCTTTTTTGTGACAGAGTCTCACTTTGTTGCCCTTGTACAGTGCCATGGCGTCATAGCTCACAGCAAGCTCAAAGTCTTGGGCTCAAGAGATCCTCTTGCCTTAGTCTCCCAAGTAGCTAGGACAAATGGCTGACATAACTCCTGGCTATCTTTTTTTTTAGAGACAAGGTCTTGCTCTTGTTAGGGCTAGGGTCGAAGTCCTGAGCTCAAGCAATCCACCCACCTCGGCCTCCTAGTGTGCTAGGATTACAGCTGCCATGCCTGGCCCTTGCATTAAACTCTTTGAAGGTTAAGTTTCCTTAATTGTGAAATTGAAATAGGCTCAACCGCCTATGTTTTACGTAATTATAGATACATTGTATAGAGATGTACCATGCAGATTTATGGGACATCACTTTTAGTTGCAGATAACTCTCTGTAACATATACCTTGAACATATTTTTAAATCACCGTTAAAATTTAATTTTCTTTTTATTTATTTTTCAGTAAGTTTCACTAGGATTAGCACTGATAAGCTAAGTGGCCATTTGGTGCTTGTGATGTTTATTCACTTGAGAAGAATTTCTTGCCTCCTCTTAGCTTAACATCTACTGAAGGAAATACACCCAAATACCCACAATCCATGGACAAACATAAGAAAGGAGATGTGAGACAGTTAGCCCCGAAAGACATCGTTCATTCACTTACTTAACAAGTGCTGAGCATCACTTCATTCCATCACAGTTTCGGGCTTTGGAAGCATAAAACTAAAAAGCACAGGTCTCTGTTCTCCTATTTAAATCAGGACAACTATGTTATTATCTTCATCCAGGATTGTCTGTAATTTAAAATTTTTGAACTGACATGATTAGTACAGGGTCAACATCTGTATGCTATTAATTGTCAACCGTCAACGGTATTTGGGGTACTTAGGAGCTTGTTGTTTCCTGGACATGAGGTTCTCAGGTGCCGGCCTGTGACATGGGCAGAGAAACTCAGATGCAAGAAAAGAGCTTCACAGAATTTCAGAAGGAGCTTGAAGCAGAATTCAGAGGCACACAGGGTCCCTCAGAGCTGAAGGGTATAGCCACATGGGGGTTAATTTAAGGGAGTGCTCCAGTGTACCACATGGGTAGAAGTTTTAAATGGACCAATAAATATTGTTTCAAAACCAACACACATATTCTAATTAGTATTTCATGCCAAGAAGCTGGAAGTACTTTATGGCAATTGGCCCCATTCCTGACAGTTATTGGAATGTAACTGCTTTTAGGGATAGGGTGGGGAAGGGTAATGCATGAACTCTTATGGGCTATTAAAAGCATCTGGGAAATTATCTGTCTGTCCATTAACAAATGTAAGGAAATGACATCCAGAATCCTAATGGCAGCAGGACCTGACCAGCTCTCCCGAGAGGTGTGATATTGCTCACAACAAGGCACTATGATTTATCAGCCATCTACCTCTTATGCATTCTGGGCACTGTGCTTGTAAGATGAAGGCTGCCCAGGGTGCCCACATCTGGAGAGGTGAAAAGGCTTGCCAGAAATCAGCCAAAGGAGCAATGGTAGAATCAGTGGTGGCAAATGTGAGCTATCCCCCTCTTGCCTTAGGGTGGGGCCTGCTGAGTGCAATGCAAGGATTCTGTCATTTGACAATCCCCCACCCCCAGTACGATCCCTTGGGGCACCAGAAAGGCCAGGTATCTGCTGAATCCCAAATCAGCTATCTCTCATGCCCCACACAACCTCCCAATGTAGCTGAGTCCTGTGAGCCTGGGGCCCAGGTCAATGGAATCTGCATTCAGAGATGGTAAATCACTGCACCCAGCACAATTCAATAAACTCCATTTCTATTTTTAGGCAGGAGTTTTGCATGGGGAAACATCTGCATGTTTCAAGTCTACCATGAACCATTGGGATGTTCCCGAGCAGTGGAGAATTAACATAGTAAAATATTCTTACTCTTGAAAATAGATTTATCATTTAGAATAGGTCCTCCTTCTCAGGTTCAATTTCAGGAACCCAGAGGTCTCTGTAGTTACAAAGAACTCCTAACTAAATGCATGGCATATTCCTCTGCAATTTTGTAGCCATTTTGTGTTTATATTCCTTTTTTTTTTTTGGTAGAGACAAGAGTCTCACTTTATCACCTTCAGTATAGTGCCCTGGCATCACACAGCTCACAGCAACCTCCAACTCCTGGGCTTAGGCGATTCTCTTGCCTCAGTAGCTGGGACTACAGGCGCCTGCCACAACACCTGGCTATTTTTCTGTTTTTGCAGTTCCACGGAGGCCGGGTTTGAACCCACCACCTTTGGTATATGGGACCGGTGCCCTACTCAATGAGCCACAGGCGCCGCCTTGTTACATTCCATAGTATGAAAATACATGGAGGGTACCTGCACACTACTTATCTACAAGATGGTTTTAAGTTACTTCGTTCCCCCACCCCCATTCATCCATTCAGTATTTATTGAGAACTCAGTGTATGCCAAGCATTGTAAAATCCAGTGGTTATGACACATTCCCCGGTCTCCGGAAGCAGAGTTGCAGGGAGAACAGATCAGCCCCAGAGACTGGGTCAAGCCTCCTTGACCTTGGAGGTGTGTCCACGGGTGGGAAGTCTTGAAGCTGCTACGCGGCCCCCTCCAGTTTCCCTCGGAAAGAATGGAGTCAAGCTAATGCATTATATATCCAGAGGTAAGCAGAGATACATTAAGAACAACCCTGTAGATTTCCGAAATATTTTTGGAGTAAATTGAACAAAATAAAAACGGAGCACCAGGGGAATTATTTCAGCCCCCAAAAGGTCTACTTCCGCTATGGTTCAGTAACAATATTTTATTTTTTATTTTTTACCCGATAGCATGCCCAGTTTCTGCCTCTTTTAATCCCAGGGCTGATGTAGGTGCTACTTTTCTCGGCCACCGAAGATGTGTAAAGGTGTTCTCAGGCGGTTAGCTTTGGTACTGACGTGGGAAGGCTCTTGTCTGTATAGTATTTAACTGGCAAGACCGTCGAAAAAGAAAAAAATAAAAGAAAAAGAAGAAAGTAAAGGCTCGGGTTCTGTGGGTTCTCTGCGCTCCTGGAAATCTAATTGTCATTAACTTGCACAAAATCAGTAAAAACCGCATTTACCAGCAGGGGCCCAGTCTTAATTAGAACTCCAATCTGGCAACCGGCCGCCTGCGGGGGGTGGGGGGTGGGGATTAACAGCGGTTCTGGCCAGAGGGAAACTCAGCGTCACCAGCTCCACCCTTCTAGGTGACTGCGAGGGGTAAAGGTTAATTTCTGGTCGCACGTAAAATTCTGCTTCTCGGCCGCTCCAATGTTCTGCACTTTGAGTAGGTTTTAAACCACTAAATATGCTACCAACGCATCTCCTCTCCTTTTACAGAAACATAAGAACACTGAAGTTCCTCGCGGTTAGCAGGCGATGGAGACGGTGTGTGGGTGGCGGGGGTTATGGTACAGGCAGAAGCACCGGCCCTTGGCTCGCGCCCAGCGCGTCCGCGTCCTGGGGACCCGCGCCCGCCGGGCACCTGCTGCCGCGCCTCGCTGCGAGGCTGGGGACCGCATCCGGCCCGGCCAGCGGTGCAGGCAGGGTCAGGCTCACAGGAAGCGCCCCCTGCCCGGGGCCCCTGGGCCCACGGTGCGCTGGCAGGGTAGAGCGAGCGGGCGCGGGAGGAACGCTCCAGCCGGAGTGCCGGCGGCTTCCCTCGGCGGCCCGGGGGCGGCTCGGCGTGTGCACGCGCGCCCAGGCCCCGGCGCACCCCCGCCCGCCTTCCCGGCTCCGGCGCGCGCCCCTCGGAGCGCTCGGCCCACTGCGCGGCCTCAGCGCGCGCGGACCCCCGGCCATACCCAGCTAGACCACCGGGCTGGGCTCTGCCCAGGGACCGCGACGTTCGCAGGTGCGCGGGAAGGGACCCTTGCGCATGCGCGCCGGAGACCGCGGGCCCGGCCGCGCGTCCGGGGCTCGGGTGGGCGCCGGGGCGGAGGGAGCGGCGCGGTGCGGCGAGGTAGGGCCCGCCAGGGGTGTAGCAGGGGTCGGGCTGGGGAGCAGCGGAGGTGGCTGCGAGGCTCCCCGGGAGGCGGCGGGCGAAGGCAGCTCGGGGGCGCTGGTCGGCTGGGGGAGGCCGGGAGGGGCTGGCTCCGTGGGGAGGTTTGGGGGCGGGAGTCGGGAGCGGGTGTGCGGGGGCCGCGTCTGCTCACGGTCGGGAGCCGAGCGAGGGGAGGCGCCGCGCGGGGTCTCTCCCGCAGGGTGTAGGGGAGCAGCGGCAGCGGTTCCTGGCCGAGGACAATGAGCGCCGGCTCATTCAGCCCTGACCTCCCCGGCTGGACCCCAGACTCCCCTGCCCACCCGCTCCGGCTCCGCCGGGCTGAGCGGGAGCGCGCGGCGGGCAGGGCGGGCGGGGGCTGCTGCTCCTGGGGGCTGCTTCGTCCGGCCCCGGGCGCAGGCGGACCTGGCAGGGACCCGCTGCGGGACTGCGCATCCCAAGAGCCGCTCGAAGCCGGTGGCAGAGCCCTCGCGGACTAGGGGTCTGGCCGCCGCCCCTGGCCCCCCGCCCATACGTTTCCTCCAGCCCCGCTGGCCCCCTCTCCCTGGAACCCTCCGGCTCCCCAGCCAGACGGCGTCGCCGCGGTGCTCAGGGGCGGATGTAGAACGTGCCCGACACCACTGAGGGGTGTGGGGGTGGGGTGGGGGCGGGTGTGGAAAGGAAGGACAACGGGTCGCCGGATTACGTGTGGCCAGCTCAGCGCACGCCGGCACCTTGAAGACGCGAGTAGGGTTTAAACTCATTGCCCGGCAGCCCCTCCAGCGCCACCCCGCGTGCTGGGGAGACCCCCTCGGACCTGGGCGGGGATTCCACGGGGGAGCCTCCTCGTCGCAGGCTGACAGCTCCACCACCTCTTAGATTTCCTGCGAAGACATTCTGTGCCCCAAACCTAAGCTGCTTAATTTCTGCTCGCCCACTCCAGGCAGACTGCCTGCGGGTTCTCAGTTCCTGCGCAACTCTCCAGCTTTGAGCGAAAGTTCCTTGCTCCCTGCGTCTCGGTCCGCCTCCCTCCTTTTCCCACTGAGCAGCAGTTACTCATTCTCTAAGGAACTCATAGAGGCTGTCACTGGAGTCCCCAGCCTTTATCCTGAGCTAATAGTGCGCTATTATTAGAATAATCCTCCCCACGCCCTGACATCACAGAAGGGAGCTCTCCTTTGCCTTGAGATTTGCTCTAGCTACAATTTCAATCGGCGTTCCAGGGCTCCCGTCTGGGTATAACTACACAAAAAGTTTGATGAGATGAAGTCTTTGTACTTTTCGTGTCAATCACAGGCTTTGTTGGTCGCATAATTAGAAAGCAGGATAAAAATACCTGGGAAGTTTCCTTACAGTACTCTGATGCTCTGGTCGGTGCCAGGCTGCATATACCTCCTAAGGTGGTCCCATAACATTGTAACACTCCTGTATCTTGTTTACCTTTAGAGAAACAAATGCTGTTGTGTTATAGCTGCCTGCAGTGTTCAGCATGTGACCTGCCACCCAGGGGTGTAGCCAGGGGTAGAGGCCAGGCCACACTGCCCAGTGTATGGTTGGGCTGTGCCCTCTGGGCTTGTGTGGTACACTCCTGTCCACACAGTGATGAAACCACCCAGTGATACATTTCTCAGAACCCATCCCTGTCTCCACGATGCTTGACTGTATTTAAGGCAATCTTGGACTTTGACAAAAAGGGATGAAACAGTTAAATGTGGTGAATCTTAGGCTGTGACTAAAGGAATCCCCGGGTGGCTTGATCACATATTTTGTCAGCTGGCTTTTGTAGTATCTGGTCCTAACTGGACCCTCTGAGCACTCTGCTCTGGGAGGATGGAAGAATCTGGAAGATGGTTTGGGGACCATCATATCATTTCTAAACATTTTTCCCAGACAATCCTGGTGTTCCTAATCCAGTAGCAACATTGGCAATGGGAATGCAAAAGGTCTGTCTGCAGGTTCATCTATGCTTTCCGCATCTGTCCTTGTACTCAAGCCCAGGCCTCTGTGCTGTGAATGCCTCCATCTGGGCTCATAGTTCAGTTGTATTCTAAATACCACTAGCATAAATTGCTCCATAATAATAGCTTTGCTGCAAATCTGGAATTACTTAGGCAGCTGTAATGCCTCTAAGCCTTCTTGCATCTAAGTCTATGATCAAGAAGGTCTCTTGTCAGAGTGGGGCTCAGGCAGGGACTGAGGTTATCCTGGGCTGCAAGAACTGCAGACAAAAGCTCTAATATATAAACATACAAATACTATCCTGTCAACACAAATACATACCCACAGGTGGTTTTATGGGTGAGTGATGGGTGCTCCTAGATAGGCTGAGAGGAGATTCCCACAGAGCAGAAGGACTGATGGGGCAGGTAAGTTGGGAGCAGAGTGGTCAATGTTTTATTCACCCGCCGGAGGGCGTGCAGGCTGTTAAGAATATGTATTGCACAAAAGCTTTTCTTTGGGAAGCTCTCAATAGTTTTACTTCTTCAAATTAAGTCCTGCCAGGAGATCCAGCTGGTTGTTATTCCCCTGAAGAACTCCTGTGAAGTTTGCCTGATGTGCTGGTGGAGCCAGGCTGGGCCTGTGTGATCTCAGGAGGTGCTGCCCCAGCTCTGCTCACCTCCTTCTCAGGACCGGGTGGGGCATTCAGACTTCCTGGTGTTCTGCTCACAGAATGCAGGGGCAGTGGAGTGATCCCTCTGAATATTCATGGGCTTTGATCAACTCAGTGCCTCACTATGGCTGGGTATGGCAGACATGAGCTCATGCATTACCAGGAATGGAGCCCCACAGAACCATCTGACAGGTGGTGTGGTGTGGGTACTGACAGTGTGGGCATTAGAGGCCACTGCCCCATCTGGTTTCTGGCTGTGCCCCTTATGACTGGGTGGCTTATGAAATGCACGATATTGGTGAAATCACGTAACACCTTATTTCCTCCACTCTGAAATGCACTAAACATTCGGTCCGCCTCCCTCGTTTCCCACTGAGCAGCAGTTACTCATTCTCTAAGGAACTCATAGAGGCTGTCACTGGAGTCCCCAGCCTTTATCCTGAGCTAATAGTGCGCTATTATTAGAATAATCCTCCCCACACCCTGACATCACAGAAGGGAGCTCTCCTTTGCCTTGAGATTTGCTCTAGCTACAATTTCAATCGGCGTTCCAGGGCTCCCAACATCTCACAGAACAGTTGTGAGGGTCAATTATGTGAATATGATGTAGCACACTGCCTGGCAGAATAAACACTAGTTGTATTTTTATTATTACTTATGTGTCTTCAAGTTAACGTTATAGTCCATTTGGTCTGTTACAATGTCTCTCAAAAAATAAATAGATAGTGCTTTTGTGGAAGAGACTCTAATGAATGTCACTTGATATATTATGGGACACCTCTTTATTCATAATTTCTCAACAACCTATACCCCTCAGTAGACATCCTCTCTGTTTCTAAGCTACAGAAAAGATCACCTAAAATTGGTTTTAGTTTTCTTTCACCCATGCAGCATCTTGAAAGCAGACACTAAGGGCAGATCACCACCATTCCTGTCCCCTGGAGATTCAGCACAGACCCCTGTTCTGAGTAGCCACAGAGCACTGTTAATGGGATGCATTTCAAAATGAAAAAAGCACCTCTCGGTGATGCTTCCTGCTGGGTAGCTTGGGACAGTGGTAGGGGTCTCTGGGACCCCAGCCCCAGTCAGGGCTTTCTCTGGGTGTTACTAAAAAGAGGCCCCCAGAAGCCAAAAGCCCTTTGACTCACGGGCACAAGAGGAAGTCAGATTGCAGTGGCAATCAAACAGCAAAAGTTTACTCAAGCACATAGTTTAATTCTAAGTGAAGAGAGGGTCTCTTCCTCACTAATGAAGAAAGATCCCCTATGATTTTCCTTCAGACTATTAATTTTCCCAGCTCTAGCTTACTCCTCCTATTTCTAATGTTTTTGCATTTCTTAGTTCATGTTTGTGTATTTCTAATCTCATGTTTATGCATTTCTTACCTTATGTTTATGCATTTATAATGTTATATAACTTCTATCCCATAAGAGTTCCCACAATTTCATTTTTTAATTGTATGCACGGGCAGTGGGAAATGTAAATGATACTACAATGAAAGGCTCCATGTCAGAAGGTCAGTTTTAGGGGCCCTACTGAGAACTGCAGGTGCTTCTTTTTTTTTTTTTTTTTTTTTTGAGACAGAGTCTCAAGCTGTCACCTTGGATAGAGTGCCGTGGCATCACAGCTCACAGCAACCTCCAATTCCTGGGCTCGTGAGTCTGTTGCCTCCGCCTCCCAAGTAGCTGGGACTACAGGCATCCACCACAACGCCCGGCCATTTTTTGGTCACAGCCGTCATTGTTGTTTGGCAGCCCCGGGCTGGATTTGAACCTGCCAGCTCAGGTGTACGTGGTTGGCGCCTTAGCCTGTTGAGCCACAGGCGCCGAGCCTGCACATGCTTCTTGTTGTCAGAAACCACACATGCTCTCGTGGTTTGATGTGTAGTTCTGGTGCTCTAACCTGGACCCATTTCAGAGGGTCCTGTTGTCCAATGGGAGCTCTCTTAGCTTTATCTAAAACTCTTGGGTTGCAGTAGCTTCCTCTGTCTCAGGAATAGTCCTTTTGTACTTTTTATTTTTGTTTTTTTTTTTGCAGTTTTTGGCCAGGGCTGGGTTTGAACCTGCCACCTCTGGTGTATGGGGCCAGCGCCCTACTCCTTTGAGCCACAGGTGCCGCCCTTTGTACTTTTTTTTCCTGTCTGTCCCTAACAATATTTCCTGCATGTTTTGATGGTCCTTTTAACATTATATGCTGTGCCTTAAAGAAAACTGAGAAAATGTGCATCAGCTTGGAGCAAGGACTGTTAGCTTCCTGGGGCAGCTGCAGCCGTGGCCTGCAGGCCTCCTGGCCCATGCTGGGCCACCTGTCCACCCACAGTTGGGTGTGCCTATTGACTGTGGGTTTGTTTTCATTGGCCCTAAAGAGGAAATAAACTTGCAAACAGTATTTGCATGAACAGCTGAAAGTGAATGAGCACATTCTATCATCAAATAGAAATCTGGAAGTTCCCTGAAAATTTCTAAGACTATAATTTTTCTTAGACCTTTGCATTTTCTTTTTGAATTAACTCATTATTTTTTGGCTACTTACTATCAAGTGGAAGCACAAAGTGGGCCCAGCACTATTTCTAGGCGTCTGTGATCTAATGGGGCAGAGGTTAGAGACAGCATAACTCGGAAGACACTGGGAAGAAACTTCTTATCAGCAAAACAGACTGCAGAGGTTTACCTAAGTGTCCTAAGTTACTAACAATTAAAAAAAAATAAAGCTGGGCGGCGCCTGTGGTTCAGTGAGTAGGGCTCTGGCCCCATACACCAAGGGTGGCTGGTTCAAACCTGGCCCCAGCCGAACTGCAACAACAAAAATAGCCGGGTGTTGTAGCGGGCACCTGTGGTCCCAGCTACTCGGGAGGCTGAGGCAAGAGAATCGCTTAAGCCCAGGAGCTGGAGGTTGCTGTGAGCTGTGTGACGCCACGGCACTCTATCGAGGGCGATAAGGTGACACTCTGTCTCTACAAAAAATAAATAAATAAATAAATAAATAAAGCTGACTGTAACTGCTTGAAAAGATTCTTTCTAGAAACCAGTATTCTAATGAAGCATGACATTTAATTTTTAATTAATATCCACATTCAGCATACAAACTAATGTTCATGTCAGGAATTCCTACACAGTTCTATTTTTAAATTCACATTAAGGGTGAAGAAAGTAATAGAAACTTTTAAAATTGCTTATAGATATATAGGGTCAAGAATAAATTTATATTCTATGGGGAGAAGATGCTACACACATTATATTTATTTTATTTTTATTTTTTGAGACAGAGCCTCAAGCTGTCACCCTGGATAGAGTGCCGTGGCATCACAGCTCACAGCAACTTCCAATTCCTGGGCTCAAGCGGGTCTCCTGCCTCTGCCTCCCAAGTAACTGGGACTACAGGCGCCCGCCACGACACCCAGACATTTTTTGGTTGCAGCCGTCATTGTTGTTTGGCGGGCCCGGGCTGGATTCGAACCCGCCAGCTCAGGTGTACGTGGCTGGCGCCCTAGCCCACTGAGCCACAGGCGCCGAGCCCACACATTATATTTAATTGAAACTTGTTCTTGTCAAATGATTTTCTAACAACAGGCAAGAAGAAAACCTATTGCTGTGCTCACCACACTCTTTCCAGGAAAAGTGCTCTGCTTAGTGTTTGTTCATCATCTGATTGTGATGCTTTAAATGGGGGCTTGGGAAATAATGAAAATCACTCAGGGAAAAATCCTTACAAACGCTCTGATCAGGCAGGGAGCTCAGATGTTTCATAAGAGCAAGGACAGGCACCCTGGCCGCAGTCCCCTTGGAACCTCTTAGAGGAACTCTGATTCCAGAGCCAGCCGCGAAATGGGGGACAATCCTGGACTTTTAATCCAAAGAAAATTGACACTAACAGTCTCAGCAGAGTTGCTGATATCTGAGAGGGCTGTTGAGCTAATACAGGCAACTCTTCTCCATCCACTTTAAGGTATATCCACTGTCATGGTCATTCAGGAAAAAAAAAAAGATGGAACTCTTAGGGTTAAGTTTCTTTTAACACCATCTAAAAAGAAAAGACCTTCTCTTGTGGAGTTTGCTCTTCCGTATCTGCTCTGCAACTTTTCCTGCTTTGGAACCAACTTCCAGAAAAGCTGTCCCAGAGCCCGAGAGGAGGAACAGCAGAAATTCTGCATTGCTACCACTTGACATCACAGCCACAGCATTTGACACACAAATGGTGTCACATCTGTGACCTATGACAGCATTTGTGTGCCCAGCAACAACTGTTCTGGTGCATGGTGGAGACCTGCTGACCCGACTGCTAGCTGTAGAGCAGGCCATCTCCACAGAGGCCATCATGGATGGGGCACAGCTGGATGGCACAGTGGTGCCATGACATCAGGCCACATCCCTGACCCCAACTCTAACATGTCAAGAGGCAGGTGGAGGGACATGGGGGGAAGTGCACCTCCCAAAGGTTCAGATGCCTGTGTGTGGGGAAGGGAAAGCAATGTAGCTATTACAAACACTAGAATCATGATTTTTGAAATAACTGAGTTTTATCCGTTCTTGGCTTAGCTGGAACCTAGTCTATCTCAGGTACTGGTTGGGCGTCCTAAATCCTGAATACTCCCAAATCTGAAGGTTTTTGTTCACTGGCATGATGATCAAAGGAAATGCTCACTGGAGCATTCTGGAGTTTGGGTCCAATATGTGATGTAAATATGAATGCTAATATCCCTCTCCCAAATCCAAAACACTCCTGGTCCCAAGCAGGATAAGAGATACTCACCCCGTAACCTGGTGGCTGGACTGCCGATGGCTTTGCATGCTGTTGCATCAGTGAGGTGTCTTTCTGGCTGAATTGTAGCTGCAACAAAATATATTCTCGTCAAACCTTCTTTCAGGCATAAGGACTTTAAAGGCCAGAGTTTAAGCTCTTGGGATCTGTTCTATTGCCTAACTTGCCTTTCAGCCGGTGATGTAACACAAGGGTACCTTGGGACTTAGGGTTGTTCACTGTCAGTGCCAGGTCATTGCAGAGCAAGCTGGGCCATTCCGAGACCTCCAGACCAAGGACAAAATGTAATGCAGGAGGCTCGGCACCTGTTGCTCTGTGGTTAGGGTGCCGGCCACATACACTGGGGCTGGCGGGTTTGAAGCCGGCTGGGCCTGCTAAACAACGACAACTGCAAAAAAAAAAATTAGCCGGGCATTGCTGAGGGTGCCTGTAGTCCCAGCTACTTGGGAGGCTGAGGCAAGAGAATCACTTAAGCCCGAGAGTTTGAGGTTGCTGTAAGCTGTGATGCCACGGCATTCTACTGAGAGTGACATAATGAGACTGTCTAAAAAAAAAAAAAATGTTGTGCAGTAGTTTTCCAAGGCCTGTGGTCTGCATTTTACAGCAGCAGTGTTAAATGAGTAAGCCAACTAAGACAGTTCTCTGATTTCATTTCAAACATTAAGGTTCATATGTCTGAGTCTGAAATGTAAGTTTGTCTTACAACAAACTTGTGATCTCCCTTTTCCTTGGAGAGCTCAGCTTCTGGTGGGTTAGGGAGTCTCCATGAAGCTTTTGCCAATTTAGGGAAGATACTGTATTATTTTATATTCCATCCACAGGTGCTCACATCTTTTTTCCCAAATACTTTAGCCTTTTCCTGTAACTGCTCTTTTGCTGCATTTAAGCTACTTGGATCATTGCTTCTCTTGAGGTTTTCCAGAGATATAATTCCAGGAAAGACCAGTTCAAGCAGGCTTAGGAACTGGAACCATTTGGAGTTGGTCCAAAGCACCTTTCTACAAATATTCATTCTAACTAAATTTGAAATAATTGTCTGGGAAGGCTGAAAGCAACTGTCATACACTAATAAGATTAATAAAATTACATAGCCTAGGCATGGCTTCTCACAAATAGGAGTTCTTGATTCTATGTATACTTCTTTGAAGGTTCAAAATATGAGACTGTTGATATTTGGCTGCCTTTGTCCTACAGAGCTAGCAGCATGTAGTTCAAGCTGATATATTTAAGACGGTAAAGGTCTGGCTCTGCCTGTGGTTGGAATTGTGTTCTCCTGCCTGGTCCTCAAAGTCAGAACAACAGTGAGAGAGCAGGTGCCCGTATCACAGTAGTTACAGTGTTAGCCACATACACTAAGGCTGACTGGTTCGAACCCAGCCTGGGCCAGCTAAGCAGCAATGACAACTGCAACAGAAAAATAGCCGGGTGTTGCGGTGGTCACCTGTAGTCCCAGCTACTTGGGAGGCTCAGGCAAGAGAATCACTTTAACCCAAGAGTTGGAGATTGCTGTGAGCTGTTACCCCATGGCACTCTACCAAGGGCGACAGCTTGAGACTCTGTCTCAAAAAAAAAAAAAAAAGCAAAAAACTTAATAATTCTGTCTGTCCTAGTCATCAGAGTCCAGCAGTGGAAAATCACTATCCCCTTTATTGAATTCTATAATCTTAAAATTGGCAAGTGTGGTGGATTCCACTGACACAAAATAACCATGTTGAAAAAAATGCAGGTTCAAACATCCTTTCTTTTTCTCCCATAAACAGGAACACGTAAAGCATAGTGCAATGATGTGGAAACACCTGATATCCCCACAGAGGAAGCGGCAGAGGACGCTCCTGACAGATGACTGAGCAGGGTGACCGCTCCTGATACTCCCCATAGCAAGTGGATGACCGGCTGCCCTCAGGCGCACGTGTGGAGGACACAGCCCAGGAGCTACTGAGGCTGGACACAGGACACATGCCCTTCAGCTGACCTTCCAGTTTAACCACACAGAAGCAAAGCCCAGTGGGGTGGCTCTTTACAGAAAATGGACTTGACGTCCAGGCTTTCAAGTTTGGGCCACAGCTGGTCTGGGGCTGGCCGGCTGGAGGGTGAACGCTCACGGGAGGCCGGGCTTCCCTCATCTCAGCGCTGCGGGGAAGAGCTGCAGTGAAACAGCGATGTGGACCGTAGCCGTCCGCGCTGGCATGGAAACCCCAGCAAATAGTCGATCTTAGTTACTGCGGTTCAAAAGTTCAGGGAGGGTTGGGCACGCCCCCGCGCAGGAGAGGAGAGTGGGCCGGGTGAGGAGGGGGCGGCGTGCGAGCCAAAAAAAAAGTGTGGACACTTAAGTGAAATCCGATCTCGTGCCAAGAAAGCGTGTGCAGCTAGAAATCCCGAGTCACTACCGACCTTGAGCGGACCCGAGCGGCTGCCTGCGTGTAACAGCGGCTCCACCATGGAGAACTCGGTGGCCCCTTGCGTCCTTCTCCCCGGGGCGCGAGGGCATGCCGGGGCCGGAGAAGGCGCTCCGGGGAGTCCGGGAGAGGGCAGCCTGCAGCTGCCGGACGCGGCCGTGGGGGCGGGCGCTGCGTCCCCGGCGCAGACACACTGCAGCCTCAGCGCGTCTCTGTGTTTCAGCTCCGGGGACGATTCCCCGCCGCAGTCTCGCGCCTCGGCGGAGGACAGCGCTGCGACCTCCCCGCCCCCGTGTCGCGGCGGCCGGCGCGTGGTGAACCCGCAGTGGGAGGACAGCAGCGCGGGCACCGGGTCCCCGGAAGAGCCTGTGTCCCTGGAGGAGCCCGCGTGCCCGGAAGAGACCGCGTCCCCGGAGGAGCGCGCGTCCCCGGAGGAGCTTACGTCTCCCAGAGAACCCTCCCCGGAGGAGCCCGGGGAGCCCGCGCCCGTGCCGCCCGGGGCCGCTGCCGCCTACGGGGAGCCGGACCTGGTCATCGAGGTGTCGGGTCGCCGGCTCCGCGCGCACAAGGCGGTGCTGGCGGCGCGCAGCGACTTCTTCCGCGCGCGCGCTTCGCGGGACGTGCTGCGAGTGCAGGGTGTGAGCCTGGCGGCGCTGCGGCTGCTGCTGGCCGACGCGTACAGCGGGCTCATGGCGGGCGTGCGGCCCGACAACGTGGCCGAGGTGGTGGCCGGCGCCCGTCGCCTGCAGCTGCCTGGCGCCGCGCAGCGCGCCACCGACGCCGTGGGGCCGCAGCTAAGTCTGGCCAACTGCTACGAGGTGCTGAGCGCGGCCAAGCGACAGCGGCTGTCTGAGCTGCGCGACGCCGCCTACCGCTTCATGAGCGACCACTATCTGGAGGTGCTGCGCGAGCCCGGAGTGTTCGGGCGTCTGTCGGGCGCCGAACGCGACCTGCTGCTGCGCCGCCGCCTGCGCGCCGGCCGCGCCCACCTGCTGGTCGCGGCGCTCGGGCCGCCCGGGGAGCGCGCAGGCAGCCGGCCGCAGAGCCCCTCGGGGGACGCGGACGCGCGCGGCGACGCGGCCATCTACTGCTACCACGCCGCGGCCGGAGAATGGCGAGAGCTGACGCGGCTGCCGGAGGGCGCGCCGGCGCGGGGATGCGGCCTGTGCGTGTTCTACAACTACCTCTTCGTGGCCGGCGGCGTGGGGCCTCTGGGCCCCGATGGCCTCGCGCGCCCATCCGACCAGGTCTTCTGCTACAACCCGGCCACCGACCGCTGGAGCACCGTGCGGCCGCTGCGCCAGGCGCGCTCGCAGCTGCAGCTGCTGGCCCTGGACGGACACCTGTACGCTATAGGCGGCGAGTGCCTGCTTAGCGTGGAGCGCTACGACCCGCGCGCCGACCGCTGGGCTGCCGTGGCGCCGCTACCGCGGGGCGCCTTCGCCGTGGCCCACGAGGCTACCACCTGCAACGGCGAGATCTACGTGTCCGGGGGCTCGCTGTTTTATCGCCTGCTCAAGTACGACCCCCGGCGCGACGAGTGGCAGGAGTGCCCGTGCAGCAGCAGCCGCGAGCGGTCGGCCGACATGGTGGCCCTCGACGGCTTCATCTACCGCTTCGACCTATGCGGAGGCCGTGGCGAAGCGCAGGCAGCGACTGGGCCTGGCTCGGGTGTGCGCGTCTCGCGCTACCACTGCTTGGCCAAGCAGTGGAGCCAGTGCGCCCTGCTGCTGAGGCCGCCCGGCACCCCCGCGGGCCTGCAGCCCTTCCGCTGCGCCGCCCTGGACGGCACCATCTACTGCGTGAGCCGCGCGGGCACCTGGCGCTTTGTGCCCTCCGGCGACGGAGAGTCGGGTGGCGATGCGGCCCTGGGTGGCAAGTTCGAGCCCGAGGCGCCCGGGGTCCCCGTGGACTCCCGAGCTGCGCTCTTTCCGTTCGTGCTCAACCTGCCTGAGAAACCGGACAGAGCGGAGCAGGGCGCCGCGTAGGCCAGGCCGGGGCCATCTGGGCATCTCCCTCGGCCAGTTGTGGGGCCCAAGGAGCCGCCCCCGTGGGAGGAGGTCTCAGTGGGAAGGGGAGGGCGACGGGGGCAAAGGAGAGGAGGGAGAGGCGTGGGGTGGGCCGTTGGCCACGCTGGGTCGCTTAAAAGCTTTGGAGGTAGCCCGGAAAACACTTTGGCAATGCTGCTGCGAGGGCCGCCTCCCTATTCTGCGTTCCTTTTTGCTTCATTTTGCTGGATGGGATCGGTGATGTAAGATGTGGAGTGTGAGCAAACTGATAACCTTAGAGATGGGACTAGGGTTACCCAAGGGGCAGGGAAATGCAATCGGAAGACGAGGCTACTCGGCCCAGCGGGCAGTCCCGGCCGTTCCTGGGGTGCACTCCGTACCTGGGGTGCCGCTGAACTCGGGCTCCTGAGAGAAGACAGAGGCGGCCAGCCTTAGAAAGCCAGGTGGGTCCCCCAGGCCACCGCGCCAGACTTGGGACCCGAAAGTAGGCCAGCACCAACTATTAAGGAAGACACCGAGGAAAGCGCACACTTTTTTTTGGCCTAAAGTTTAAAATTATAACTGATAAGTAAGGCTCTTTCTAATTTAGTTTAAAAGTTCATGCTACTATGTTCTCGGTTCAGTTGGCTTAGCTCCAAAAAGAGTAATTTAATAAACATCAAAGGTGAAGTCTTTGGTCACCCTTGAGAGTGCTTGTCCAACAGCGCCGGCTCATTCCCTCTGGGCACCCCTGACACCCCGGGCTGGGCCAGACGCTGAGCTCGAGAGCAGTGCCACCTCCCTTTGGAGAGGGATTTAATATTTTCAGGTTGAGATAGGTTAATAACTTTGGTCAGTGGTATAGTGATGACTTAACATTATTTGAATTCTAAGTCTTTGGTGACCAAATGTTGCCAAGTAACTTGGAAAACCTTATCAGCAAGGGTGCTTGTCTACCTTAAGAGGACTCGTTGCCCACTCTGTAGGCTCAGCCACTTTAATGTTTTAGAATGAGAGATAAGGAAATATTATTCTTTAAACAAAAAGGTTAGAATCTTTTATTTTTGGCAATTCTAAAAACAAGTTCAGGCACATTTTGAACTTACTATTTATGATGTTACATAATACATATTTAAAACATCATAAATAGTAAGTTCATAATAGTAATTTTTATAACCATCGTTCTAAGGAAATGAGGTACAGTGACAAAGAGCATTTTAAAAGAGTCTAACAAGGAAATAATGTGCATTTTTTGTAGTTTAGAAAATAAACTACATTTCTTTAATGGTGAATTCCATCATACCCCAATAGAATTAATGTGAGACTCACTACTTTGATGGGGCATAAGGATGAAAAACAAATCAATCTTTTCTCATCTAATAGAATAATGTACTTTTCAAATATTTATAGACATGGCACACTATTTATCAAGAGTTAAAGGATGAAAGATGTGCTCACAAAGAGTGGTAATCTGATTTGGATTTGGAATCGAATCCATTTTCTTATAATAGGAAAAATGCACGTTGAAAGTTACTGGAACCTAATTAGATTAAATCATGTATACCTTAATATTAGTTTCTTGTTGATCCAGTGATGAGAATTGCCCTCCCTGTAGAAACAAGTGGGAAATTGGAAAATAGATTATGCTTTTTAAAGAGTCTGTGATAGTGATTGGTCTCGGTTAAGTGTATTTAGACATGATCAGCTTGAATCTCCCGCGTGGTTCACAGGGATGGAATCTGTGGTTTCAGTTAGAGTATATTCTGGTGACCTGAGTGCTTGTTCACAATTGATCATGAACTGAGTGGACATCTTGGCAACTTGGTGAATCGTTTCAGGAATGAAAAACAGACTTCATATTGCCTGACCTTGTTGGTCTTTTATAGGAGTGTTCTGGAGAAATGGTCGTAGAATAAGTGTTTCTAGCAAAGGTAGAATAATAATGTTAAGAAATGTACTTTCATGTTACTGTACATTTTCTCTAGCATTTTAATATTAGTGCTAAAGCTTTTATATGAAATGGGACTAGGCTAATGTGTTTATACCAGGCTAATATGTGTTTTCATCCCTTGAACACCTAACTTATAAAATACGATCACTGTGATTTTACTTGCAAAATCATTCCTGTGATGTTTTCTGTTTAAAAATACAATGCTGAGATTTAGGCTCCCAGAGTAGAATTGCCCCCTTCCGGAGATATGAGGAGTGGTAGGTGTTAGCTGTGACAGCCACATGTGGTGGGCCTCCCTGGAGCTCCTGCATGTTATTGTAGCATCCACATGCAGTGAAGAAATACCCGTACTCGACATAGCATCATTTACCAGGCGACCTGACAGCAAAGTGCCAAGTCCGTCCCATCATCTTGTCACAGTGAAATAGAAGAGAACCTGGAGAATTAGGAAAAGGAATTAATACCCCACTGTTAGTGGATGTCCTCTAGCCAACCCATTCTGAAAACGCGCAAAGTATTGTATATCATATTACTGAATAGTAATATCACATGAAGCAGATCCTAGGGGCCCTGACAGGTCCCGAGCACCAGTTTTTGCTTTGGGGGGCACGCCCTGGAGTGTGGAGCCACAGGAGCCATGCCCTGCACGGTCTTTGATTTGAGGACTGCTGGGGGTCACCGGTCCATGCTGAGATTTGCCTCTAGAAGTCTGATGCTACAATGTAGAGTCTTCCCACAGTCAACTCAGTCTTCACCCAACACTGTTGAGGAAAATAGTTGGTACGAAAATATTCCTGGTCATGAATCAGTTAAGAATCACATGAGGCTAATGCCTTTATGACAGCCATTCATAATTCTTGTAAAATTAACCCGTGCACAGTGACATTTCTAGCTATCTGAAAGAACAGTGGTGTTTTATGGGGAAAATGTGGTGTGCATGAAAGCTTGGTGTTTTGGTAGCTGACAGGCAGTGACTTTTTAAATTGTCAATCAGAGTTCCTTTGGAACCCAGAGGAATAAAGTTAAGACTGCTGCTTCCTGTTCTTTCTGTTTTTATTCTTTGTCTTGGAAACAACCCTCGACTCCAGGGGTTGGCAGCTTTTGGAGTTTGGACTTGGAACTCAGCGATCTGATTTCTGTCAGAAATTTCAGCTACCTATTTCTTTCCGCTAAGAAAATGAATGCTGTGGAAATTCTTTGACTACTTAGTTAAAACTCCTAACCTGCAAATACTTAAGTAAGATACCAATCATCTGCTCCATCTCTGTTAATTTCTGATGTTGTGCTAGTAATTCTGGTAGCAGCTGTTGAATCTGTTGGTCTCTTAGACAACTTCCTGTGAAAGATTTTGAAATTGTCTGTTTTTGAGGTTCCTTTTTCTATTTCTAAACTCAAGATAGAGTCAAGACATAATCCGTTGTAGCATTTTAGTAGAGCGAATATAAACAAGAGCATTCTTTTGTGCTTTTACTTTAGATGCTTTCCTAGCTTATAAAAAGTTATATTTTGGGGTTAAAAATCAATTTTTGTGTTTTCCCTTTTTTTTTGTGATGATATTGTTCATAAGAGAATAATGAGCTAAAAATGGAAACCTGCAAATGTGCCCGTTGCATCCAGATTTATTTCAGCAGCCGCATCACTAATACTTTGTCCACATCCAGGAAGGAGCTTGGACCTCGAGGTGTCCGAGCTCCGAGCACACAAGCTGGGTCTGGTTGGTGCTTTAATCTCACAAAGTGAATTGGTTTGCATTGAATTGAAACAAGAGACTAGATGTGTTCTAATGTGAGATTAAAGCTCCTCCAAAGCTTGTTACAGCTCTAACTCGTACTCAACTGTTTATTTATTAAAGATAAACTACACCTGTTAAATGCACAGTTGAGGCCAGCTGTTACTGTATGTGTAGTTAATGTGTTTGTTAACGCTCAAGTTTTAAAATCCTGGGCATAAATACTATAAAACTGTGTGCGAATGTCAACTTATGCAGAGATGAAATAAATCCTGTGGAAAATGCCAGTCCTCCTGGGACGTGTGCCGAGGTTGCTTTTCTCCCTATCGGCAGTGTCAGGCACTGTCCTGGGCAAGTGCGGCCTTCCCAGCATCCTCGTCTGCCACAGGGCAGGATCCCTGAGTTGGGGTGTCTCCTCCTACCCCAGGCACATTGGGGAGCCTCCTCTGCACCAGCTGCTCTTGCTTCCCAGAGGCCAGCAGCTCTGAGGATGTCCACTCAGGGTATCCGTGTGGTCACTGCAGGACCCGTGAAGGGCCACAGAGAAAGTGCCAGGTGGTGAGGATGGGAGAGAGAGGGGGCCGGGCCAGAGCCTTTGCTTTGGTTTCCCTGGGAAGGTGGGACAGCTCAGGATGGCTCCTCAGATAGTGCCAGTGGCCCTGGGTAGCAGCAGTGGTGTCGGTTGCCTGATGCCTGGTGGTGACTCAGTGAGTGCACAGAGCTGATCTGCGTAGGAGAGACCAGCTTCCTGCCCAGCCTGCTGCCATCTCTAAGATTTGGTCGTTCCTCAGAGGCAGCCTCTCCCTGGCCGGGTGGGTGAGCTCTGTAAGATGTCACAACTTATCCAGGATGTAAAATACAAAAAGAAGAGGTTAGATGAGTCCGACCATCAGTCACTCTGCAGGTGCCTGCTGTGTCAGGACCCATCTCGGGGCTTCCCGGAGTTCCCATCTCCTCTCCTGAGCACCTTCCCATCCTCTCAGGTTCCAGAGCTCGTGGGGACCTGGAGGCTGATGCACAGTGTGTCCCCCACATTCAGGACAATCCGCGAGTAGGTTTTTGTGGGATGTAAGCTTCCAATTTATGTATTATTTTTAGGCCCGCTTTACACAGTATGATTCCCATATGATGAAGCACCCTCATTGCGGTGAGCAGCTCCTTGGCGCTGTCAGACGTGCCTGCGTGGGTATGTGTGTCCGCGTCACTGCACCACCATCAACAGGAGCAACCACCTTTTACTCCACAAGTCCCTTCTTATTTCTTGCAGTCTGTTTCTGCATCGACAGCCTGCTTCTGTCACTAGAGATGGGCTTTACCTGTTCTTGAGTTCCCACAAACGGACGTGTTGTGTTTGCTGTCTGATGTCTGCCTCATTCCCTCAGCATCCTGTTTCTGAGGTCTTCGATGTTGTGTGTATCAGTAGTCTGAGTTTTGAAACTCACTGTTGAAAGGTCATCAAAGTGGCTGCTGTGTGTGAAGTTTTGTAGCCAACAGGGATAGTTGTGCTCTTGAGGGGACACTTGGCTCATTATAATGATGTTGTGCAAGGGGAGTGCTTGGTGGAATTTCCCAGTCTGAAATCTTATCAACTCTGTGACAAGCAATAGTGTGTGAACTCAGGCCCTCCCAGGGTCTTGTTTGGTCTTTGTACCTGCCATTCCTGGATCCTTCCCTTCAGCACCTCTCAGCTGGCTCCCAGAGACCTCCTGGCTGTGACTGAGCAGATTTTCTTTTCACGCAGTTTAAGAGCTCAGACCTGTTTTTGTGCTTCTCATTAGTGGGTGACACAGGTGTCCCCAGCCCTATCCTGACTCTGCCCTGAACCCTGACTCCTTTCTTTCCCCTCATGTGTAACTCATGATACACTTTGTCACATTTTAGATATTCTTGAAGGTATGTGGAAGTCATTCAGTGAACACAACTGGGGCATAATCTAGCTAACACTTAACCTTGATCATGAAAATGGGATTACGTTCCTCCCCAAAGGTGGTCAACTGGGTACATGTTACACCACACCATCTTTGTTAGACACATTACCTAAAACCATGTAAAAACATCTAACTAACTGCTGAATACTAATTAAATTAATTAACTGTCAAAACTCTGGCGGCCACCAGCTGAGCACCCACCATCAGACGTCACCTCTGGCATTTCACATACATCATCTTTTTTAAACTCCACAAGCATCTCGCAGGGCAGGAGTATTTTGGTCCCCCACGGGACATTCAGTGTGACTGGGAGACACTCTCTGAGCCTCCACCACTGACAAATTGGTAAAGGCGTTGCTTCCTCTGCACCTGTCAGCCTTCCCAGACTTAGGTGCGAGTTCAGAGTGGCTGTGCTCCCCCCACACGTGCCTGGCTCAGGAGTTGTGCTGCAGAGCGGACTTTGCCTCCTAGTGACTGGGCCTGAGGCTTTCATTCAAAGTGCCCAGAATCCTTCTGTAAGAGTCAGCTGACCCGGGGCAGGAGCAATCCAAGGCATTGGGACCTCAGTGAACAGTCGGAGATGTGTCCTGGTTTCCTACTCAGCCTGTGGCCTCCCCTTTTTCAGCCCAGGGCTCATGTACATGCAGGAGTGGTGATGGGAAGAGTTCTTTGAAGTCACTCAAGACGCTGCAGAGATGCCCAGCTCTGTGCTTGGTGTGCTGTGCTGTTGGCTAATAAAGGGCCTTGCACTTCCCGGCAGAGGCCGTGGGCCAGGTTACCACTGCTAACAGGCCAGATGGCAAATCACTCAGGATGCTCTGTGCCTCGTTTCCCCAACAGTAACTCTAACAGCAATTCCCTGTTTAGATATGGGAGAGAAGAGAGATGTAAAGAGAAGCATCACATAGGCCACAACTGTTAGCTAACCTAGTCACAGGCTGTGAAGGAAAGATGATAACATTTTAAAAAGGAAAAACTCCACCTATAATGTACAGGTAGATATCTTTTATCTTACTAGGAGTCAGAGAGACCTAAGAGAACAGAAGGAAATGCTTTCCAGTGGTCTTTTCCTGTCCATGCTGCGGTCAGGCTATGGCTTTTGTGGCCCCCCGGTTCAGTGCTTGGCTCCATCCCCGGAGAGTAGCCGGCACTGTCTTCCGCTGCAGCTGTAAACACAGAGCCTCCAGCCCAGGGTCAACAGGATCCAAAGGTGCCGGCTGTGGCTCCAGGCCTTTGTCCTAAGCCGGGGCCAGACACTGCAGCCCTCCTCTCGGTCCTGGCTGCCCCGTCCCTTTGGTCCCCCTCCCTCCTTTGACCTAGGCTCCTACTCCAGTAAGCCCGTGTCCCTGGGACCGGCAGCACCCCCCGCACCAGGCCCTGCCCAGCAGAGAGAATGAGCCCAAATGTCCAGGCCCCTGACTGCCTTCCTGGGGGCTTGAAGCCCCCTTGCTGACACCTGCAAGACCAGACCTACCTCCCCCCTTGGTACCCACCCTGAATTTCATTCCAGAGGAAAGATGAAACAGAGTTTCCTTGCTTTAGAATTTAATTGGTAGCAAACTCCAAAGGCTAAACTAGAATGAATTATTAAAATAAATGGCATCAGGGCGGCGCCTGTGGCTCATCGAGTAGGGCGCTGGCCCCATATAACGAAGGTGGCGGGTTCAAACCCAGCCTCGGCTGAACTGCAAAAACAGAAAAATAGCCAGGTGTTGTGGCAGGCACCTGTAGTCCCAGCTACTTAGGAGGCTGAGGCAAGAGAATCGCCTAAGCCTAGGAGTTGGAGGTTGCTGTGAGCTGTGCGACCCCATGGCACTCTACTGAGGGCGATAAAGTAAGATTCTGTCTCTACAAAAAAAATAAATAAATAAAATAAATGGAGAGGGTCCAACCCAAACCTCACCTTACATATGATACATGTCTCTCCCTGTCCATCTGTCTATCACTGTATCTGTTTATCTATCACCCTAACATAGTCAAATACATATTAAACAAAATAGAGAATATTTTCTAAGACCAAACTCACAGTGCTGATGGGAGAATATTTTTAAAGGAGAATGCCATAAAAGTTTCAAGCATGTGGAAGGAAGTAATCACCGTGTATAGATCTGAACAACAGCAGTAAACGAGCAGTGATTACATACAGGAAATTGAAAGCATGTAGCAGCGGGCAGGAAGCCAGCGCAGGCTGCCCGGCAAGGATGTCGTGGCAGAGGCCCTTTTGTCTGGGTGCTCGGTGCAGTTAGATGTCCAGCGGATGCCCTGACGGCACAAACAAAGGGTCCCTTCATCTGTCAGTTGTGACACAAAGTGTACACCACGTCCATCCATCAGATTTCAGTGTCAGATCATTAAACACTTGCATATGCCAGACAGGCATGTTTTCTCTTGGGTTTGAGACAGCAGAACCCTCTGGAATAATAAGTGGGTTAACTTCGTATTAAGTCTGTCAACTTAAAAATGTTCTTTTCCTTTAGATAAATTTCCTGGGAATTGTGAGGTCAAGAGTCAGGTTCCACTTCCAGCTAGTGGGCCCACAGCTGTTGCTACTTAGAAAATGTTTGCTCTGAAAAACGTTGTGACTCTGTGATTCCTGTGGTCACTGTGTGTTGTGGACAGTGTGGCTCTCTAGCGTCCGCTTGCCTTTGTGTGACATGAACTGTGAGAGGGTCCCCCCACGGGTTTTCATGCTCCCCGCTGGACGGGAAAGAGTGCCACATGGTAATCTGGAAGTGACCCACTTGGAAACACAGCGCAGGACGCAGCTTTCATGGGTTTTCAAAAGGGCAACAAGGTTCTGGAAACTCGGGTAGGGTGGATCATAACCACTATGGAGCAGATCCGCAGACACCCAGAGGCATTGCATTTCCACCCCCACCCCCAACAGTGACTTTTCCTTCCAGGCTGTGTGTGAACGGCACAGGCCCCAGCCTGTGCTCGGTGCCCAAGACTCTCTCCTTGCCTCTTGCTTGCCACAGACCACCCTCTGTGCAGACAGGACAGGGAAGCAGAGCAGAGCACTGTCCATTGTCTTTCTCTGTGCAGAAGGGTGTGGGGGGGTGGGGGAGGCCCCGACCGACAATGGCATATTCTTTATGCCACCGTCAGCGTCCCCACCCTGCCCCCTCTGCCACAGCCCTGGCATTCAGGGACAAATTAGAAAAATCTTAGTGGCTTCTGCTGGTTAAAGAGGTCATTGCAGTGAAGAAAAGATACTTGATAAGTTGATAATTCTTTACACTTTTTGTTAGCAATTAGGGTTTCCTTTGATGCTGCTTACTATGTACTTTTGAAAAGGAGACAGAGCAGTGGTGAGAGCTTAGTGGTTTGTGAGTAGAACTACTGGGCTTGTTCCGTGACCCTCGGCCCTTGAGAAAGAATGGATGGTCCTCTCTCCTTCCCTCCCTCTCTCCCTCCATCTCTCTCTGTCTCTCCCTCCCTCTCTCTCTCTCTGTCTCTCCCTCTGTCTCTCTTTGTCTCTCTCTCTCCCCCTCTGTCTCTATCTCTTCCAGCTGATAATTATTTGGAGTGATTCCAACGTCCCTCCGTCGTCTGGTTTAATGCACTAGGTATTTCACTCTCAGAAGGAATGGAGCATGTAAAAGCACTTGTCCAAGTCATCGTGTCAGCCAGTGGGTGGTCTGAGTGTGCAGAGGGGCAGAAGTGGAGGAGACACAGCCCATCCCGACGTCAGAGGCCCTGACGAGGTGTCCTCGCCTGGTGAGATCTGTCAGGGAAGGTTGCACCCTGGTGGGGGTTGGGGCTGACCAGAAGGGGATGGAGTGGCGGGAGCAGGGATGTGTGCTTAGTCACCGGTGGATGCAGGAGAGACAGAATCACGGCAGCCTCGCGGAGAACTCTGACCTGGCCTGGCTTTCAACGTGCTGGGTGGACTTTATACTGTGTGGTGGACCGGGGCCTGAACTGGAGCAGAGACACCTTAGCTCAGGGCATGGGAAGGACCCCACTGTTCCCTGCAAGGCCAGCAGGTGCTGGAGCTGTCTTCTGGGCAATGGTGAACCCTGGTTATCCTGGTTACTTCTAAGGCTAGGGCAGAAACCAACCTGCCTACTTCTTCCGTCTCCTGCCGAAGCCTGGGAGCAGACGTGCCCGTGTGTCTTTCCCGCCATCCTCTGTGCCCGTGTGTCCTCCCTGCCATTCCAGCCCCTCTTTAGGTCACATCCAGCCCTTGCCAGGATCTGGGATGTGGAGATTCACACGCTCTCACCAGACTATCTCTTTCTGTTTCTGCCCACATTATGCCCAAGAGCCCTACATCATAAGACCCTCACACCAGCCACGAATGCCACCTGTTCCTGTCCCAGCAGTCCCCCAGGATTCTCCACTTGGGTGCAGCGAGGTCTCCAGGTTAGCACCTGCCAACCGGGCACCTCACCCCTGCTGCCCTCTGCAAACCAGAGACTCCATGAGCAGCCTCTGTGTATCCCGAGGGGGCTGCTGCTCCTGGAGCAGCTAAGGAGGACATGCAACAGACCCCCAGATAGACCCCAGACCCGGGGAAGGCTCGTGCACTGACCCTGTGTCTTTCCTCAAGCCTTTACTTACTCGCCTGGCATAGTGCTCTGGGAAGGCGGATGTTCCTGAGACTTCCTCACCAAACTTCCAGAGGCTTTGGTCCCATCTCCCGCTGCTCTGAGGCCACCTGGCTCCTCTGTGGATGTCTGGCCACTCGGTGACCAGCCACCTCCCCAGGGGGGTCTGGGAGCTGCCCTGAGGGACCCAGCAATGGAGGGCTCTGCTGGAGGTCGTGACTCCTTCACAGCACAATTATAATTTGTAGCCAATTCACTCTATTTACTCATTTATGTAACCTCATTGTTCATCAAAATTAAGATTAAAACCACTGAATCATTAGAAATAATTATCAGTACTCCATTAATCATAGGTTAGTCAGTTTACTACTTAGTTTGTTTTTTAACAACCTTCTAAACCAGGTGTCCTGGACGGCAGAAGCCTCCTGTACTGTTATTGTACTCTTGGACTTCCCTGGCTGCTCATGTGGCCGGTATATGAGCAACAGCGTGGGTTTGTGATCCAGGCGGACAGTGGCTCTCACCCTTTAGGAGCTGGTTCCCGTCAGGGATGGCCGCAGATGCATGGCTGGCAGTGGCTCAGCCTGGTGGGCTGTGCAGACACCTTGCCCCCTTCCATCCTGCTCTTTTGCTGTGGGAGTGTGAAGTAGCCCCAGGGGTTCCCAGGGCCACAGAGGGGTAGAGAGGAGTGGACCCACGCTCATCCCACCCGGCTGCCTCTGTTGTTGTGGGCTACACTGTCTGGAGGGGCTGCTGTGGGTCGGGCCGGGCACTGTCTGCCTGCGGAGGGAGGGGCTGGTGGTGGGCTGTGGTTGTGGTGCCTTCCTGGCTGGTGGGAGGAGGGTGCTCACAGCCTCAAAGACAGGAGGGAGAAGGGTGTCAGGCAGGTCCAGCAACAGGGACACCAGCATTGCACAACCACCTTATAGGTCAGTGCCTTTCAACTTCAGGTTGGCCCTATCTGGATGTCAGGGAGTCAGTTTGCTGGGTGTAGCCAGAACCTAATGTTGCAGTAGAGTAGAATGAGAAATGTCAGTGCTTGTCATGGGAATTAAAGGTCAGTAACCATTGCACACATGCAGGAGAGTGTCTTGGGCTGAAAAGCACCAAGTATTTTCTACCGTGAGCTGTAAGAACTGGAAGCAGCTGTGACAAGGGCAGAGAGGGAGGAGTTTTGCTTTTTGCAATATCTTCCCTTCCATTCACATCCAGTCCCAAGATGTCTGGCTGCAGAGCCAGCAACACCTTTTCTCCTGGTTAGAACAGAAGGAGGCAAGTCCACTGGAGGTGACCCAAGTCCCCACTGAGAGGGTCCCACGACCAGCCAGCCCAGCCCACTTACTGATGGCCTTCATCTGGCTGGCACTGGGCCATTTAATGAAAAATAATTTGTTTTCTCTTTTAATTTATTTTACGACACAAAACTGTGACATGAATTTCCATGTCCCCGGCAGCTCATGGTATAATCATTTGGGGCTGCCCTCACTACATGCCAAAGGCTGTGGGGGTCACACACACATGCAGAGGCTGGAGGCCCTGAGGAGCACCGGTTCTGTGTCTGGTGAGGACCCTTCCTGGTTCATCGGCAGTGCCTTCTCCCTGTGTCCTCCCCCACGGAGAGAGAGGGTGCTGGCCTCCCTTCTTCTGGGGCACTAACACCACCGTGGAGGCCCAATCCTCCTGGCTCCAGGGCTTCCACAGATGCATCTGGGGAGACACAAAAATGCGGTGCATAGCAATTGTATAATTTTAAGGGATGTAAAGTGTTTTGTTCTCTTCTGTTTTGGTCATTGTTAAAATGACCCAGTCTATTTCTAATCTGTGCCTTTTCTGGGTCTAAATTCTCATTGTAGAATAAGGGGGTAGGACAAATTTTCTCAATAATGGGTCTGCTGACTCTTGAAATGATATGGTTCATATCGTGGCTCCCACGTTTCTCCAGAATTTATCCGTGTTTATGAAAACCACAAGCGCGACTTTAGTGCAGCGCTCGATTCAACACCACCATCTGCTGGTAAGTCTGGAACATTACACAGTCAGAGCCAATGCGGAAAAAATATTCAGGGCATTGAATTGAAGAAATAGCAAAATATTTTAAATTACATTAAAGTTACTGCAAAAAATAGGAGAACATAAGTTATTTTTAAAAATCTTATAAGCACACTGATATTATTGAAACTGCGTACACACAATAGGTGCTTGTTAAAGAACTGATATGCATTTTTATTTTGAAATGCAATGCACAACATAAGATGAATTAAATCTAGAAATGTGTGTTAATCCCGAAACACGCTACAACCCCTCCTGCAACGTGTGCCTGCTACAGTATGAGATGAAAATTAGATTCTAATGAATTGAAAGTTACTATAATGAGTGAACTTGGTGGGCTCCTCTGACCGGTAGGGGCTTTAAACCTTTTGGAAAATCCTAAATATCATTATCAGCATCATCATTATCAGAGTTAGTCAGAAAACTTACATTATGAAGCATTAACAACACGAAATTGGCAACTGGAGAGGACTATTTATGGAGGACTATTTAGAATCACCGCATCATTATACTGATGAAGAAGAGACGGGTTTCGTGCATTATACTGGAGGGCAACACGCCTGGCCCCGCCTTCCCCCTGCCCCGCCACCCCCACGGCCCCGCCTTCGCCCGGCCACGCCTTCACCCCGGCCCCGCCTTCCCCGGCCCCGCCTCCTCCCCGGCCCCGCCTTCCTCCGGACCCGCCTTGTCCCCCCCACTCCCGCCCCGGCCCCGCCTTCCCTACCACTCCCGCCCCGGCCCCGCCTTCCCTAGGCCCCGCCTTCCCCCGGCCCCACCTTCTCCCCGCCCCGCCTTCTCCCCCGGCCCCGCCTTCTCCCCGCCCCGCCACCGACCCCCGGCCCCGCCTTCCTCCGGACCCTTCTTGTCCACCCCCGCCCCGGCCCCGCCTTCCCTCGGCCCCGCCTTCCCTCCGACCCCGCCTTCTCCCCTCCCCTCTCCTCGGCGGGTGACACCTGTGCCTCGCCGGCCCCACGCCCCTCCCTGCTCTGGCTCCCGAGGCTCCGAGCTTTGTGGTGGCCGCCTCATTTTGTGGTACTGCCGTTTAGCCTTTATGAAGGCAGAAACGTCTGTCCAGCCCCTGCGCAGTAAACCAGTAGTGGTCTCCAGAGGCTGCGTTAGACCAAGTCCTCTGTAAGACACTCTCCACCGGGTGGGCTCTTCCTTTCCAGGTTGTCTCTGGGCCTGGAGGATTTTTATTTATTTATTTTTATTGTTGCGGATTCATTGAGGGTACAGAGAACCAGGTTACATTGATTGCGTTTTTTTAGATAAAGACTCTCTTTTCTTTTCTGAGACAGTCTCACTAGGTCTACCTGGATAGAGTGCAGTGGCGTCACAGCTCACAGCAACCTCAAACTCTGGGGCTTAAGCGATTCTCTTGCCTCAGCCTCTGGCGTGGCTGGGATTACAGGCGTCTGTCACAACGCCCAGCAATTTTCTGTTGCAGTTGTCATTGTTGTTCAGCAGGCCTGGACCCGGCTCGAACCCGCCAGCCCAGGTGTATGCGACCGGCGCCCTAACCATGGAGCGACGGGCGCTGAGCCAAGATCCTCTTATGCATGAGTCCCGCCCCGCAAAGGTGTACCACACCCAGTGTGTGCCTGGAGTTTTAAAAATGTGGACATTTTATCAGAAAGGGCTGATACCCACCAGGGGTATGACCCTCACACACCGACTTTGGTAAGACAACACCACCTCTTGTTTGAAATGAAGAAGGCCAGGCGTGCCCACCAATGCACTTCTTAGCATCCGCTCCCCTTGGGGAACACGTGTATGTGTGTGTGTGTGTGTGTGTGCTGTCCTTTAAACGGACACTCACGCACTCTGGAAGGGTCAGAGTTAGAGATTCAGCAAGCAAGTTGGCCTGCGGAAACCCGCGGACCTCTTGCTGAATTCCCTAGACACAGAACCCGAGTGGTGTTGGGGTCCTGGGAGCCGCGCCGGTGGGCGCAACCTGCCCCGGGGGACTGGAGCCCACGCTGGACGCTACCTCCTCATCTGCCCCAAGGATGGAGACACCAAACCATCTTCAGAATCGTTTTCTCTCCCTGGGATTCTCTGAGATTCACACTGGAGCCATTAGTAGATTTTAAGTGTTATCTCTACTTGAATGTAGTCAGGTTTTTTCCCTAAAGAAAGTGTACAAACTTCTGTGATGTTTGAGGCAGCACTAACTGGGATCGGTCAACTATTTCAACACAGTATTTTGCTTCCTTGAAAGTCTAGTGACCAACCCAACCTTCCTTTTGGTTGACAAGAACAAATAAACACTAAGATAGGTACTCTCAGGATGACATTGTAGAACATTGAAATTAAATGACATGGATATTATGGATAATTCTAAGCTAATTGTACAGAAACACCAAGCTAATAAAATAGAGTTTTATTAATCATTATATGCTTTTATTTTTATTTATTTATTTTTTGAGACAGAGCCTCAAGCTCTGTAGAGTGCTGTGGCGTCAGAGCTCACAGCAACTTCCAACTCTTGGGCTTAAGCGATTCTCTTGCCTCAGCCTCCCAAGTAGCTGGGACTATAGGTGCCCACCACAATACCCAGCTATTTTTTGGTTGTAGTTGTTATTGTTTAGTAGGCTTGGGCTGGATTCAAACCCACCAGTTCTGGTGTATATGGCTGGCGCCTTAGCCACTTGAGCTACAGACGCTGAGCCCGTTATGTGTTTTTGTATGTTATATAGTTGAAATGGTAATATTTTGCATATAGGTGTGAAATAAAATCATTAATATTAAATTGTGGAAATAACTTTTCCCTCAGATGAGGTAACTTTCCCAAATGCTGTCTGCTTTCTCTCTGCCGGGGGTTTGGTGGGTGGAGGGAACCATTGATGGAGAACCCCTGTAAACTACATTCATTCAAGGCTTAGGTTCTCTTGGTGACACTGGGAAGTTGACAGAGGCTGCAGCTTGCAACTTACTACCTCCTGTTCCAAGGGGAATTCTTTGGAGTCTCTTAAAGGGCTCTAGCTACATTCCTCACTTTCTCATAGCCAGAGTTTTATCTCTGACTTCCAAACAAGGCTATCACATGAGGGTATTTTTTGGTGACTGACAAAAGCCACCAAGGAAAGAATTGTCTCCAATATTCACCTTGTGGGATTTCATTATGATACAGCACAGGTGGTGCCCCAGTCAGCCTGGGGGAGCTGAGGGGCCAACCTGCTGCCTCTGCCTTGCCGGTGTTGGTGGGGTTGCAGCAGGCAGAGGAACCAGGGGGCTGGAGGGTAGGCAGGGGGGCCCCGCAGCAGGCTCCTGTAGCTGGAGGGTCAAGACAACTGCTGGGGAGACATCATTACCTAAGGTTTCCCTCCCCTTGCACTTGCTGCTGAACCGGGAACCCCCCATTTCCTAGGCCTGGTCAATTTCATCTAAGTTTCTTAGGCCTGAGATTGAAAGGGATTATAGCCATTCATTTGCTCCAGAGTCTGGCTAAATGTAGCTACAGAGGCCCTATATGACTATATATTACCCCTGAAAAACCAAACCCGGGGAAACAGAGAGAGAAAGAGAGTTTCCCTCCCCCCCCACTTTGTTTCTCTCTGCCAGGAGCTCTGGTGTTTCTGTATTCTTTTCTATAAATAAATTCTGTCTTACCACTGATCTATGGTCCGTGGATTCATTCTTTGAATCGCTGAGACCAAGGACCTACTGAAGATGAAATTCTGGTATCAATTATTCCTTTCTGTTCCAGGCTGGTGTTCATATGGCTTTTTCTTTAGTGCATGTGTGCACATGTGTGTGTATGTCAGGATTCTCCAGGAAACAAGACCAACAGGTTGTAAAACACAAACCCAAACATAAAAGCCAGGCCTACTCTGAGATTTATTTTAATGAATTGGCTCATAAGGTTGTGATGCTAGCTGTGCCTGCAGGCTGGAGTTCCTTGGGGGTAGGGGGTATGGCAAGTTGAGCTCAGAGACTGCCCCCCTTCTCTGGGAAGGCCTCCGTGGGAGGTCAGGCTTCTGGGCAGGCTTCTCTGGGAAGGCCTTCAACCAGTTGCAGGAGGTCCAGTGACAGCGCAGAGACTTCCTCTTCTCCACAGTCTATTGACTGAAATCGGATCTCACATAGAAAGGCCTTCCTGGCAACATGTAGGGTCTGATCAAATATGTGGGTACTATGGTCTAAAAGGTGACATACAACATTAATCATCATGATGTATGTGTGTGGACGGAGATGGCAAGATCCCTGTCCCTATTTATCTCTGTTTTTCATTTCTTCAGATTTTTAAAACTTCCAGGTTTTCTTTCCCCCACTGTATAGTCATTTACATACACAGATTGGTTTAGATAGATCCCTGTGACCAGCCAGAGCCAAGTCAGGATTAATATTCAAAACTCCAAAGGAAGTATTAATTTTTAATAATGTTTTTCTCTCTTCTGTAAAATCTTTTTAATTTCTTCTTAAAAGAATTAGTACTAAGAGATAGCTTTCTTTAGATAGATGCTTCTGCGGGTTTGGAGCTCCATCTAGTGGGTGGAAGTACAAAGTGCCTGGACAAGATACCAAAGGCTGGAGCTGCTGGTCTGGGAGTGGTTGAGACTCCTACAGACCTCCAACCCCTCTTAGGGGATCTGGGAAGCCGAAACTATGTTAACACGGGTGAGATCGGGGGCTGTATTAACATTGTGAGTTTGTACTATTGTATAATGACATTTGGAAGAGCTGCACAACTCCGTGAACTATTATTTCCCAATTGACCAATGCACGATGTTTCAAAATCAAAGAAGGATTCTAAAATAATGGAGAAGGAGAAGTTCATTAGTTTGGTTTCAGATTCCACATTGCGACTAATCTTTAGGAAATTAACACATAGATTTTTGGTGTAGTAAAAAGGACTATTCACAATTATCTACAAAGTCTACTAAAATTGCTCTTTCTTCTTTTAACTACACATCTATGTGAGACCTGACTGTCTTCATATGTTTCAGCCAATAATGGATTGCAGCAAATTGCATCCAAAAGTACATGTCCAGCTGTCTTTTGTTTTCTTTTTTTTATAATAATTTTATTAAATCATAATTGTGTACATTGGTGCAATCATAGGGCAGAATGTGCTTCATATACAATCAGAAACATTTTGATCGTACTGTGAGAGATAGCCCTCATAGCATTTTCTTAATCACT
>CAUYRH010086881.1:0-40028 GCA_963574655.1 Perodicticus potto | reverse complement strand
CCTGTCTTCTTTAGAGAAGTTTCTCTTCAAGTCCTTTTCCCACCCTGAGATGGGATCACTTGCCCTTTTGTTGCCAATACGCTTGAGTTCTCTGTATATTCTGGTTATTAAACCTTTGTCTGAGGCATAACCTACGAATATTTTCTCCCATTCTGAGGGCTGTCTGCCTGCTACACTTACTGTGTTCTTAGCAGCATAGCACTTGTTTCTTAATTATGCATTTCTGTGTTCCCTTGTATGTGCACTACCTACGTTGGAAGCGCCATGCTGATAAGGCCTCCTCTCACACCTCCAAGCACTGCACTATAGGGGCTGAGCTTCTGGAATCAGGTTGTCTGATCACCAACTGTGTGACCTGTGCAAGTTTTTAAACCTCTTTGTTCCTTACTTTTGTCAACTGTAAAATGGGAGTCAATGTAGCACCCTCCACCCTTTGCTGTGCGGATTAACTCCACAACTGTTCAAGTATTAGCTGTCCATGAATACCTGGCTTGGGGCCAAATTAATGTACGTTCATGAATAAATTCAACTTTCACAACTCTTTAGTTCTACCAAACAAATATCATAGTTTCTAAGGCTATACACGAAGAGCCTAAATAACCTAAGACCCCCCCCAGTCAAGGTCACACACTAGTTAGTAGAGCTGGGGTTGTCCTGAAACACATGTGTGTAACTCTAAGCTATCACTATTTCCTGGACCAAATTTTCTAGTTTTGTATTACCTTTCTGTTAGTTTTATTTTTATTTTCTTTAACAACGTTTTCCAGCTTAACTATATTATGGGGTATGAAAGGAAAAATCTCCAAAAGCTGGCATTTATTTATTACAAAGACTCAGCAGTTTCCTTCCAATATCTTTTGCTAATTTTCTCAAGAACTCTGCTAGGAGGTATAAAGATCCTCCTTTTAGAAAGGAAGTATTGTGGAGAGAGTATTGAATGACCGACCCCTGTCCTCATCATGACTGTGCACCAGGTTCCATCAATGAGCTCCAGAGTGAGATTCCCAGGCTCTGAATTCTGGCCCACTCACTCACCAGTTGGCACACATTACTTAATGTTTTTGATTTAGCTTCCTAATCTGGAAAAGAGAAATAACAATAACTACCTAATTGAGTTATTGGGCAATATAAACAATGTCTGTCCATAGAAAGTTCCTATCACACTCCTTAGCACATATGCGTTAGAGCTCAATAAATGCTAAATGCCTGTGGCATACCAGTAGGCAGTGGTGGCATTTCTGCCATGTATATGTACACAGTGATCCTTGAATGGTGAGTTACCCAGCTGGACAAGAAGAAGATGGATGAGAGGCCAGTCTTACAGAAGACATAGCCTGTGATGGCATGGAACACTGTGAAATGTTTGAGCAATGTGGCTGAAGGGGAAGCCACAGGTGAGGAGAAAAGAGTACAAAAGATTAAGATTGAAGTGAAATTGAGTTTTAAGCCTAAGAGATAACATGGGCAGATTTGCATTTAAAATCATTGTCCAGGAGTACTGAGTTCAGGTGTGAATCAGAGGACACTCCTAAACTCCAGGGCACAGTACACAGTGAGAACCTTAAGGTGGGCTTCCAAATAGCAAGAAGGAACACAACTTAAAATTTGGAAAGGCAGATTTGACAGAACTTAACTGTGGCTCGAAGGGGTCTAGAAAGAGAGGAGGTTAGGATCCCATGGGTCTAACATCAGTGACCAAATAGACAAACTAACCATGAACAAAGATAAGACATTCCAAAGGAACACCAGGCTTCAGAGATGAGGCAGAAAATTAAAAATTAAATTAAAAAATTTGTCAATGAATTCGAAAGCTTTAGAGGGCAGACTCAAAAGACTGGAACAGGTTGGGTGTGGTGGCTCACACCTATAATCCTAACATCCTTGGAGGCTGAGGCAGGTGGATTGCTTGAACTCAGGAGTTCAAGACCAGCCAGAGCAAGAGCTAAACCCCAGCTCTATTAAAAATAGAAAAACTAGCCAGGCATCCTGGTGGGCACCTCTAGTCCTGCTACTCAGGAGGCTGAGATGAAGTCAGTTTGAGGTTGCTGAGAGCTATGATGTCACTGCACTCTATCAGGGCAACAGAGTGCGATTCTGTCTCAAAAAAAAAAAAAAGAAAGAACAAGAAAAAAAAAACTGAAACAACTTGACTGTGTGTTCTCCAAGACAGGGAACTATGAAGGAATAATAAGTGACATTGTCATTTATCTAAACCTGTGGTATAGATCATGTAGTCTAGACCCTGGGCACAGCCTCCCTCCCTCAGCATTGTATATGGAAGGTAGATTCTGACATGGGCGCTACTTTTTCATTTGAGCAACAGAGGAGCTAGTTGTCTTGTGCTTAGGATCATTTGAGAAAAACAAGTGTACTGAAACACTAGCATAAAACTCAGCCTGAAGAGAAACACCAGGACACGAGACATCATCTTACTCTTACTAAAACATGCGTACACTGGGCAGAAGCCAAACAGCCCCATCTGGTCAATTCAACTTGTTATTCCTCCTCATTTTAATTTGCTGAGTGAATATAGTGGGACTCACGTAAGTCAAACACATGACGCGAGCCCTCTAAGTCTTGATGACTGTGAGTAGATAAACTAGATGATGAATGAGTAAACCACGTCAGCCTCCTGTGCTTTCTCCCCCAGATACACTCCAACTGGAAAGTACTGCTGCACATAAACTAAAAAAAGATGGAGGCCCCCAACACCGTGGCCTTCAAACTTTCCCTTTTGCCTACTCCTTGAAGAAATTGTGAAAAAGTATATACTCTTTTGAGTATTTTTAAGTTGATACCAAAAATTTTTCAACAAATTTCAGACAGATGCAAAATATATAATTTCTAGGATAGTGTAAATAATGATTTTTAAAATAAAACTATGAGATCACTCTTATAAATATAGCCAGTGGAATATACCATATTATTTTGACACCCACTCTTATTTATTCTAAGATATACACTAACAAGCTCCACTTTAACACTGAAAATTCTATTATTCTTTTTGCTCCACACATTCTTATTTCCACTCCCCTTTCCTTTTAGAATTTTATCCTAATGTAATACATTTCACACTTAATGATACTTTTATTATTCTTTTATAGTTTCCTATTACAAAAAATGTATATATAAACTGAAATTAAACTTTATTTTTCTGTGACTATATAAGTCTAAATATGAAAGATTTTTTTCTTTCAAAATGTTAGCTATTTTTTTTTCTTCAGACAGAGTCTCATTTTGTCACCCTGAGTAGAGTGCTGTGGTGTCACAGCTCATAGTAACCTCAAATTCCTGGGTTTAAGCAATTCTCTTGCCTCACACTCCCAAGTAGCTGGAACTACAGGCACCTGCCACAATGCCTTGCTAATTTTAGAAACAAAGTCTCCCTCTGGCTCAGGCTGGTCTCAAACTTCTGAGCTCAGGCAATCTACCCACCTTGGTCTCCTAAGTGCTGAGATTATAGGTGTGAGCCACCATGCCCGGCCACTGTTGTCTATTTTAATATTACTATTGGCTGCAATTGATTGAAACAACATAAAATACATTGAATATGTTGATTAGATATCATTGAACATAAATACCTATTTTTTTCTTATTGCTACTATAACGAACTACCACTAATTTACTAGCTTAAAACAACCCCCATGCATTACCTCACTGTTCTGTGAGTTAGAAGTCTCTGCCACAAAACTATAGACATCCTACAAGAAATTGTGAAAAAAATCCTTGATGATATTGGCCTGGGGAAAAAAAAAATTATGAAGAAGACTCCATTGGCCATTACAACAATAACAAAAATAAATAAATTGGACTTAAGCTAAAAAGCTTCTGCACAGATAAGGACACACTAATTAAAGCAAACAATCTTCAGAAAGGGAAAAGATATTTACATGTTATGAATCTGACAAAGGGCTGATAACCAGAATCTATAGAGAATTCAAATCAACCAACAAAAAAAGAGCAACCCATGTCATTTATCATTAGGCAAGAGACATGAACAGAACCTTCTTCAAGAAGACAGATGAATGGCCAACAAACACATTTAAAAATGCTCATCGTTCCCTAATCTTCAGAGAAATGCAAATGAAAACCACCTTGAGATATCATCTAACCCCAGTGAGAATAGCTGCCCACATCACAAAGTCTCAAAGCTACAGACACTGGTAAGGATGTGGAGAAGAGGGATCACTTTTAACACTGTTAGTGGGACTGCAAACTAATACAGCCTGTATAAAAAGATATATGGAGAATCCTCAAAGAGCTAAAAGTAGACTTTCCATTTGATACAAGGATCCCACTACTAGGTATCTAACAAGAAGAAAAAAAAAATCATTGTACCATGAGAACATTTACATAAGAATGTTTATTGAAGCTCAATTCACAATTGCAAAGATATGGAATCAACCCAAGTGCCCATCAACCCAATAATGCATTAATAAACTGTGGTAAGGGTATACCATGGAAGACTATGCAGCCGTAAAAATGATGGAGATGTTATAACTTTTATATTTACCTGGACAGAGTTGAAACACATTCTTCTTAGTAAAGCATTATACGAAGGGAAAAGCAAGTATCCTATGTACTCAATACTAACAGGAAGCCAGCAGATGAACAACAACCTGCCCACACAAGAGAAAAACACAATTAAATTCAAGTAGGGGCCAGGGAGAGGGGAGAAGGGAGGAAGATTCATGTGTTCTCAGCTAACAGGCACAATGTAGGAGCTAATGGCACACCTCCTCGGTGAAGGGCTCAACTACAACTTGGACTTCGCCTAACAAACGCAAACAATGTAACTAATCATTCGTATATTCATATTAATCTGAAATAAAAAATACATAAAAGAAGTCTCTGTCTGTTTAGAGTCTCCCAAGCCAAAATCAAGGTTGAGTCAAACTGTATTCTCTTCTGGAAGCTCAAGAAAAGAGTCCACATTCAGGCTTATTTAAGGTGCTGGCAAAATTCAATTCCATGCAGCTGTAGGGCTGAAGGCCTCTTCTTTCCTTGCTGACTGTGAGCTGGAGACCACCTTGAGCTCCTCACACTTTCTCTGTTTCTTGCAGGGAGGTCTCAGGATCAGCAAGGGTGCAACGTACCCTTCTCACACCAAGTCTCTTCTGTTTCCTTTTCTGCTACATCTCTCAGACTGATGCTTCTGCTTTTAAGTACTCATGTGATGACATCAGGTCAGTCCACCAGATAATCCAAGAAAATCTCCCTTTATTAATGTAAACAAATTGATTGTTGATTAGTAAATTTAATTCTACAAATTTCTTTCACAGCAGGTTCATACTTGGCTGAATAACCAGAGGCCAGGAATTTGAGGAAGGCATGTTTAGAATTCTGCCAACCATAGTAATTTGTCATTAGAAAAACAGCTTTTGGGCCAAATGCAATGACTTACGCCTATAATCCTAGCACTCTGGGAGGCTAAGACAGGTGGATTGCTTGAGCTCAGGAGTTGGAGACCAGCTTGAGCAAGAGCAAGACCCCTTCTCTAAAAATAGCCAGATGTTGTGTCAGGCACCTGTAGCCCCAGCTACTCAGGAGGCTGACACAAGAGGATCACTTGAGGCCAAGAGTTTGAGGTTGCTTGCTGTAAGCCATGATGCCACAGCACTCTATCAAGGGTGATAAAGTAAGGCTCTGTCAAGGAAGGAAAGAAGGAAGGAAGGTAGGGCTTTTAATGATATAAATGTGTCTATTTTATTTTTTTAATTAGCCTATGCATCTATAGGTAAATATTACCCATTGTCAGGATGAGACATGTACAATAAAAATTATATTTGTATTTTTCACTTTCCACTCAGCAAATGCTGAGAAACTTTGTTCATCTAAGTAAGTAGACAGAAATGGAGGGAGTTTTGTTATAGTAATATAAGTGAAGTCTTTAAATGCCTTCTAAATTATCCTCCAAAAATACGAAGTGATATATCATTTTAAGTCATTTTTTTAATGATACATCAACTAAAAAACACCCAAGGATTTCCCTCAATTCTGTAGAAAGAAGAAAATTAAAAACCAATTGACCTGTGATAGAATTCTTTGCCCAATCATCCTCATTGTCAATTTCTGGAAGATATATTAATCCCTCCTTATCTTTGGGCCCCAGGAGATTCCTGAAACTGTGGATATTAACAAACCCCATGCATATCATTTTTCTATTATACATATACCTATGATAAAGCTTAATTTATATATTAAAAGGTTGACAATGATAACTAATAATAAAATTAATAAATTATAACAATATACTGTCATAAAAGTTATGTGAATATTCTCTTTCAAAAATACTATAATTTTTGGATTACAGTTGACTCTGGGCAACTAAAACTCTGAAAAGAGAAACAGTGGATAAGGACAGACAGCTGTATGCCAAAAAGTTTTAAAAGGCTTACTGAGTGACATTATAATGCCTATTACTCTTTGATATAAAAAAACAACAGAAAGGTTTTTGGAGGCACAAATATATTTCGACAGAAAGAAATGTTTCTTTCTCCAGGTCTGGCTACTATGTAAACGATATTTCTAAATGTTTAATGCCCAAGTTTCAGAGTTTGGAAAGTCTCCTTGAGTAACAAAAGCCTCGCTATACAGAGCAAAGGGACAAGTCTTCTTTTATTATACATTTAGCAACAAGAAAAGATTCAGAAGTGTTTAATCACAAAATCTAAACTAAACTAGAATAAGAAGTATTTTTTTCAGATTGGCAACAATAGTAAAGAGACATCATCAACACCCATGAAAACTGAAAAGGTCTATCTAGTCCAGGGGGCTAATAGACTCATTCGAAGGGAGTGTAAGCTCAGTAAAGAACAGGAGGCAGAACAGAGGCAGACTGGCCAGAATTACACAGGAACTATGTCATCATATCAACCTTCTTGTTGCATACTGAGAGACCACACAGCTAGAACCAAAGTTATAATTCTTCTTAACCTACCTTACATCTTACCTGTCACCATCTCAAAAATAGCCCTTGTATCTGTTATCAGGTTATGGCCTCATCCAAAATCACCCTTCATTGCCTGCTTTGCCAAAAAATGGATCTGGATCCTCTGGCAGGTGACACAATACTAAGCTTTGCCAGTAGAGGGCACTGGAGAGGCACCACAGGAAGAGGCGGTTTTCTTCAATTCACACGTGGTTTCTCGTTTGGCTTGTGAATCACAAATGGTTTCTCCACTACCCAATTTCTGCAGCACCTAAGAGCCCAGTTCACACAGCACTCCCAACTTTTCCATGGCTGGCTTCTACAGTGCACAGCAGCTAGCAGTTTCTCTTAGCATCCCCCTCTCAAGGAGGCTTTGCAGCAGAGTGCTTCTCCTGAGCCACCATCCCATCAACAGCTTTCCCTTGTCCCCTAGGTGGTGAATTTCTAGCAACTTCACTGCCATTCATTGAACCACAGCTGTGCCTCCTCCAAAAAGGACTTGATGTACACCTAGGAGCAGGAGCAAGCCTCCATCTGGGCACCTTATCTGAGCCCCAGTCATAGTACAGCTCCATATCTCTGCCACTCCTGTATTCTTTGGGGTTATTTTTACTTCTTCCTAGCCAAAGCCTTGTAACTCTAATTCCCTATCATAATTAATAATTCTTCAGGTTAAACTTTTCTTGTTCAAATTTCTGTGTGATTTCCCCTTTCTGGATGAGCCCTGATGCAGCCCTAAAATCAGACATTTCCAAGGGAACCTCCTTTAACTTAGCTGAGAAAGGTATGTCTCTTTAAGATTCATAGAGAAGGGAAAATTTAAAGTTATCATGGTTTCTCTTAAACAGATCGCTTTGTCTAAGACAAATTAATATTATTTTTAGCAAATTCCCTCATGCTACAGAATGAATAATCCAAATCCATTTAACCTTTCCTCACAAGCTCTTATTGAATCATTCAGCACTTTTCATTGGTCTTTTGGGATCTCCTAAATGTGAGGACGGGCTGTGGGATCTCAGACAGACTCCCAGACATGTCACTGCACATTTCTGCTACAATAGTTACATATTCACAATTTATGAAAAGTGAGAAACATGCCGATGCAAAGGTAAAATTATTTTAATGGGTAGAAAAGATACTCTTTCTTTCCTCTTTCTTTATTAAAAAATGGAAGGATGGCAAACAGAGGAGAAAAAAAGAGAGACCGCAAAATGTTCAGCAACCTAATCAAAACTAGCAAAGAAGCTAGTGATGCCTATACACTAAAATGAATGGCAACATGCGATTGAGAAGAAAGGGATCTATGGAGCTTTTAAAGCTAAACTCAGCCTCTTAAAGAGATCTCCTATTGCCCTAGAGATTATACGATGGACCCTAAAGTACATATTAACCCATCATTTGAATTAATCCTGCTTTTGCTATTGTCTTCTGAAACAAGCCCACAGAATTCTTCAGTACATCAAGGTCTTTCAGCGTGGCAAGGGCAATAGAATTCTGCAGCCAACGTAAGTCGATTCAGCAGCTGTAATAACATGGAGCCATCTGCAGCCCTACATTTAGTATGCAAATGAGAGTTAGCAAAGGTCTAGCATTAGAGCCCAGATCTTACGTTCTGTGCTTCTCCTCTTTAGCTCTCTAACTGTTTACCTCTGGTAACATCCGATTCGTTCATTCCCACAACAAATGGTTATTGAGTGTCGGAGGATAAAGACATGACCGTGAATGACAGGAGGAACTTGTTCCGGCTACTTGACTCTTTCCTATTATTTTGTCTTACCAGCCATCTTTTGGATTTACTTGCCTCCCTAAAAAGCCAGGCCCAGCCAGTTGTGTACTTCCCCATCCCCCACTCCCAGGAGCATTATGGGACTGTCTCAGTGTTTCTGGCCACCTCCAGCCCCAAGCCCATTCCCATACCAGCAGCTCACAACATACGACCAGGCTCAGTTCTGTAGAAGGCTGAGGCCGTCCAGCATTAAACCCTTCAACTTCCTTTCTTCCCTCCTCAGTGTTTATCCTGATGCACCCTGCCCATTTCCTCAACCTCTTGCATATTTAATTAATGACACTTACGTGAGAAAAATTTCCTAACATTCTTTGAATGTGTGCTTTGTCCTCCTCCCTACGCCCCCCGGCCCCCCAACAAGCCATAATCAGCCTTCATTGGAAAGCTGGCGGCAAGAGTCACTGAAATCATCTTGTATTGATCCAGCTCTTCATTGCAAGTAGCAGAATCTACACGTACTAAGATGCTTGCAGACTCTCCCTGAGGGCCCGGAATCCAGATCTGAATTTATGCGTCTAGGACCAATGCCCAACCACACCCCAGGGCCTTCTCTGAGCTCCAGGGCCACCACCTGGCACCTAGGAGGACGGAGACAGGCCAGAGACTCTGCCACTACTGTGTCCAGAGAACCAGAAAAGCCTGGCTCCCTACTTGCCGCAGGAGCAGTTTCCCCACACTTAGCCAACTCCTCTGATGTTCAGTCCCAAATCCAGCTCCTGCACAGGTGCAGCTGGATGGTGTGACTGAGGTCAGACACCTGTATTCGGGCTTCAGGGGAACCTGGGCATGTGAGTTTCCAGAATTAAAATTTAGGAAAGCAAAATTCAAAATGTGGGCTATTACCACAATGTAGGAAGGCATTCAACAAATTTGGGCTGTCACAGAGGTAAAATACCATAAAATATACCCTTTCTATCCATCTTTTAATATAAAATATAATTATTTTATTTTAATTTTTTTAAATAACTTCATGGGTTCGCTATGACCTAAAGATTAATGTAAGCTGCTAAACTACTATACAGGTCCTTTGCATGTGTTTATCTTTCTTCCTTCCTTCCTTCCTTCCCTCCTTCCTTCCTTTCATTCCCTGCTATTAGTTCATTCTCTTAGAAAACTAAAACATTAAAAGATTAAAAACCAAAACCACTGGTGTTTTGTAGCCCTCTGAACTTGCATGCATTTTTCTTTCCTGCATTGAGTGTTCACTATCCTTTTGACTTCAAAGCCCTGCTCAGAACATATATGATATGCACAATCATAGACTAGGCACTAGAAAAACACAAATGAATAATGGAAAAAGGGATTTAGTAAGATGAGAGAGATATGTCAGCAAACAGGCTGAACAGGCCTCTGCCTTTACTCCAGAAGACAAAAACAACTCCAAGAAGGGTGGTGATTAGGGTCCCACTAGCCTGGTAGAACAGAGGCATAACAGAAATAGCCTTAAGGTGTAGAAAAAAATAATTGAGTGACAATACTTGCTCATCTGAATTTGTGGGTCCTTTTGAGTAAGAGGGACCAGACCTGACCCAGGCTTCAAGCCCCAGAGGGTCCAGGCTTGATAGAGAATCTAAAGATAACCAGGTTTCACCTTGAAGCAGGGAGGAAAGTGGGTCTGTGAATAGGGCACTGAAGCATGAGCTCTGTGTATCTAGGGGAGTACCCAAGTCCACGTGGGCTGTGGCCCACAGGTCAAGATAGGGGTCTGAAAAGATTAAAGGTTGACGAGGCAACCAAGAGCCTGATCGTGAAAGATTAAAAGAGAGAATGAAATTTATCAGAGAAATAATTGAACAGAACTCTTGGTGTTCAGCAGGTTGAATTAGATGGAGAAAAAGTAGTGCATTCAATTATATTATATACATGCTGACTTTGAAATATCTGAAGGACATCTAAGTGGTTATGTCTGTAGGACTCTCCAATCTGGGACATAAGATAAAACTCTGGCTTTTCATTACATATGTGGGTATCACCAGCTGATACATGGTCCTTGCGGCTGTGAGACTGGATGGAACCATTCCAGGAAAATGTCTACTGGGAAAGAAGGACAGAAAGAACATTGAGGAAAATCTACCTTCAATGGTGGTCACAGAAAGAGAAACTTGAGAAGGAAATTAAGAAGAAACTTATAGAGAAAGAGGAGGAAAGAAGAGAAGGCATTGTATTAAAAACCTAGGGAAAAAAGATTTTTAAGAAGTGGTAAAAAAATTTCAAGAAAGGCCAAATATTTTTAAAAGTGTGTATAGATTGGGTTTGACAACATGTCTTGTCTGTATGGATTTTCATGGCAAGATCAACTTCAATGAATGGTGGAACGGACACCATCTTGCTCCAAGTTCAAGAGTGAGTAGATGGTGAAACGGAGTCCTAGGTGTAGCTAACACTAGAGAAATTTTGCTACAGAAGGTGGAAAAGAGGTGGAGGAAGTTTGGGGTCAAGAAAGGTTTTAGATAGCAAAGAAATGAGTAGACTCTGGCCTCCATATTTGTAGGCTCTGCACAGAACCAAACAAGCATGGATCAAAAATATTCAGAGAAAACATTCCACTAAATTCCAAAAAAGTAAAATCTGAATTTGTGGCACGATGGGTGCTGTGGTGAATTCACATGGATGAAATGATGCATAGGCATTGTATCAGGTATCATAAGTAATACAGAGACGATTTAAGCTAAAGGGGAGGATGGGAATGGATCATATGCAAACACTATGCAGTTCAAGTGAGGGACTTGAGCTTTTGGTGGGTTTGAGGGGTTAGTCTTAGAACACATGGAGACTGAGGGGTACCTACTTCTTAAAAAGAGTCAAGGAAAGAGGGCGGTGCCTGTGGCTCAAAGGAGTAGAAGGCCGGCCCCATATGCTGGAGGTGGCGGGTTCAAACCCAGCCCCGGCCAAAAACTGCAAAAAAAAAAAAAAAGAGTCAAGGAAAGAAAAATTCGAAGAGGAAAGAGAGGACCTTTCTCTTTGATTTTATTAAATAAGCTTTTATATAGTTCATGTTTCGTGCCAACCCTCTTCTAATCACTTTATCCATATTGACATATTTGATCTTCCTAACAACAGAGTAAAATGGGTACCATTGTTATTCCAATACTCAGATAGGGGGACTGAGTGGGGATAAGCAGGCTCAGTCCTGGGAAGGCAGGGAGGGATGGACTCCGGGGTATGGTGGGGAAAGCCCCAGCAGGAAGGTGTGCACCTCCCGGTGTAACAACAAGCACAGAGGGGTGGGAGAAAGCAGGGTAGGATTGGGAGGAGGTCTCCTTCTGGTGACTTCTAGTTCTTTCTCTCCAAAGTAAGAGACAATGCTCCTTGCTCAGATGAAGGTGGAGGCAGAGGAGCACAGATTTGGGAAGAGTTGCATGTTTGGCACCGTAAACAGCGGAGAGACAGCTGGCGAGAGAGACACAGGAGGCTGGCTAACTACACTGGGAAAACAGGGAGGTTGGTACCGCATATTGATGACGGCCACAGTCAAGGCCGGCTACACCGTCTGCAGGGCCAAGTGCAAAGTGAAAAAGTGGGATGCCATGTTTAAAAGGCAGGAGAAAAAGGACCATGAAAGACACTAAACTATAGAACTTTTCATTTTCTTTCATAGTCTCTCTCTCGCCCTGTCCTGGTGATTTCCATTTGCTACTTAGTGCCCCCCCCACACACACAGCATGGGGACACTCCCTGGCTGACCGTGGGACCTCACAGCATTTAGGGCCCCGTCCCTGACTCAGCATGGTATGTGACTCACCAATTCATGGGTTCCCTCTTCCACCAGCCCCAGAACCAGCACTCCTTCCCACAGACCCACTCCAACCTCCAGCAGATGGGCGGCCACCCAGGGACTGACTCTCCAAACCAGCACTTGGTACCTGCATGGCAGGTGGGGAAGAGGCTGCAGCCCAGGCACTAGCCACATGTGCCTCTGTGGTGCAGCCAGCCTGAACTGGGCCAGCCATGGCCATGCCCCACTCTAGATGCAGCTGGCCTCTGGGAACACGGCAGTGGGAGGAGGGTTGGGGGCTAAGGATGGTAGAGAGTGGGTGGCTCAGAACCCCTTGGGCAGGTGGGGAAGTCAGGAAGCCATGGAGGGACCAGAACTGACCCAGGCTTCCTGTCCCAGATTTAGCACTGGGCTTCACACATTTCCATTGCTTTCTTGTTTAACACAAATAATTTGAGGGCATGGGGCAGAGAAAAGGGCCAGATACACTTGATCCTTGCTAATGTACACGATTATTTCTGGAAGAATGAGGTCTTCATAAAATAGATGCCCCTTTTGGCAAGGACTAGGAGTTAGGGAGAAGTAGTGGGAAAACTCAGTTTGCATTTATGCCTTCTTGTATTGTTTGATTCTTTTTAACCACATGAATGTATTTCTTTCCTAGTTAAAGAACTTAAAGGAAGTGAATGGCAGGCAAGACGACAGAGCCGACGACTCTCTGCAGCTCTGTGCTCCAGCTGAGCCCAGAAAGGGGCCCAGATGAGGGAAGCTGCCCAGCCAGGGGACAGGCCCCTAAATTGCAGAGCAGTGTCTGGAGGACTGCTGCGGAGGACGCGGGCAGCAGTGAAGGACTGGCTTGCAGAAGGGAGACACCCAGATCCTCTTCCGAGACTGGAGAACAGAGCCCTCGCATTCAGGCAGTGACTGCACAGCTCCACGCAGGAGAGACCGAGGCCTCATTCCCCTGGTTTGAGGAATATTTTAACTGCTTCTTTCTATTATTCTCATTCTTCTAAATTCTCTATAATTTTTTGAATAGTTTTTTCCCTGGATTGTGGGTGAAGGCTGTTGGGAACGTGAAAGTGAGGACATGGCTCTCACCAGGCCCTAAAATCACATCCAGCATCATCAGCCCCTGGGGGGGCAGTGGGTGGAGGCCACAGGCCGGTGAAAGGTGCGTGGTCCGTCTTCACCTGCCGGCCGGACCCAGTCCCCGCACTGTGCAGCCTGCTTCTGCCCTGGGCACTGCTGGATCGTCAAAGGATTTTCAGGAGAAAAATCGCGAATGGGCTGGGAGTGTACATTTCCATAGGACACAAGGACAGGCTGCACATTGCCTGCCACTGGGCATCACAGCAGCCCCTTGGGACAGGGGCTCTGAGATCCTGGCACTCTGACCAGGACTCCTGCCTCCTCCCCGATAGAGAGTGGACCTCACCCAGGCCCCGGGGCTCCTTTCACAAGATGAGCTCCCTGAAAGGAACCCCAGGCTCCACAAACAAGCAACTAGACATTTAGAAAACCATTTGTCAACAAGTACACACACACAGATAGAGCGGAACCCAAACACAGCACAGTGCCCTGCCTAACTTTCAAAAGCAGAGATTATGAAACCAGAGAGAAGAGAATTTGTGTAGACTTGGAGGCTACATAGCTGCCCCACTTCACAGAAACTTGTGTTTAGGGAACATTTTCTAGTTCAGTTCTTGCTGCTTAATTCACACATCCAAATAAATTTTTGTCTATTAATCAGGGGCCTCACTTTGTGATCACCTGGTCATGGGCAGAGCAAACATCTTGCTGCCAAAAACTAAAGTGGAAAGTAAACCTATGGATTCTCTTCTGGACCCTTAGGTAATAACTAGTCCGGTTTTGCTAATCTGTGCTTCAAGGACTCACCTATGAAGTTCCCATCCCACACCACGAGTGAATACTTCAAATTTACTTCTCTCCATCTTCACCGTGAAATCAACTTTCATCCTCAGACGGTTTTGATAAGCCTAATCCATTGCTAGTTTTAAATGTGAAGAAAATTTCTTTAAACGAGACAAGCTTCTGGAACATTCTCAAACAGGTTCAGTTTACAACATACGAATAACAAAAGAATCATTGTCGAGGAGGAAACTTCTGATCCCATACTCTCAGAAGGTTCTGCCCAATTTTACAATCTCTTTGAAACATTAGAGAAGGATTAAAAAGTGAAAAGACCCCTCTTGGCATCCTGTCATCTCAGACTTTCTCCGTGGAGTCTTAAAACAGATACGGAAGGATTTGGGTTGTCATATTTCTCTTCGAAATTGGCAGTGAAAAATTAGGAGTTATGCAATTTAAACAAAAAATAGCTTTAAAAATTATAGGCCGTTCTGAAATTGATTGAATTTGTAGAAAAATGTGTATCTTTTTATTACCTCTGAACTCAGGGAGACTGAACTGAATGAATGGCTATATTGAACCGAGAATAGCAGTCTATTTAAACTATGTGAAATAGTGCTGATTTTCATGGCTCTTAACTAGAAATTCATTTCCCTCACTCTTAAGCCTGAATCACATTCAATTTTATTACTGTATGGAATGATTGTGACTTGAAGACTTTTATAATCTAACTTTTGCTGATGACCTATATGCTCCCAAAAAGCTAAGCTGCCTTCTCCCTAAGAGAAATGGCAGTGGGGTTAATCCAGCTTATTTTCAGGGCTGCTAACTTTTCACCCTACCCAGCTTGGCTTAATACAGGCCAGAGGTATAAGCATTATTCTTAGAACCTGTGAATGGGGGGATGCTATAGAGATCATCTAGTGCAATGTCACATTTCCTTCACGGATTTCACACACTTGCAAAGGAATAATTCTTTCCCCAAATGTACAACAAAGTAAAAAAATAACCTCAGGACCCAGAAGTACAAGACTGGAAATGCAGAAAGAGCAAACATACTCTACATTAGCACATAGTTGGAAAGAAACCTGCTCGCATTCTTAACACCTTTAAAAGGATATGTTCATAATTAATGATTAAACTTTAAATACTGCATTTTGACCCAAGTCAGATCAAGAGTTGTTACAAATACATACTATATATATATACATGCATGTACACAGCTTATACATATATACGTCCCATCATGGAAAAGATGCACATGAATATGAGTTCGCTGTAATATTTCTCTTAAAGAATAATAAAGAAAAAGAATATCAGACTCCCTTCTTAGAGGATAATGTTTGATTTCAAATAATGTTTATATTGGAATTGTTATATTAGCTTCTCACCTTTTTAGGATACAGTGGCAAATACTAGAGAATTTCTAAATGCTCAAAGTAGAATCTCAGAGTGGAACCAGCTGATCGCCCTCCTCCCTGAAGCCATGATCACTTGCCTTTCAAGACATTTCCCTCACTCAGTTGTACCCCCTCCCCATTGGGGCTCTTGCTCCGTGCTTTTTCCTAATCCTTCTTCATCTTTCAACTTCTCAACACTGAAGTTTCCTAGGACTCTTTCCTAGGTCTCTTTTCATTGATTCTATCCAAAGATCACGGCTTTAAATACTATCTATTCACTGGAGATTCCAAATTTATAACTTCAGAGTCACATACTCAACTACCAACTTATTCGATCTCCATTTGAATGTCTAATAAGCATCTAAAATTTACCATTCACAGAACTCCTCCTAAACCCTCCTTCTAAAACCAGCCTCATCTCAGTTGTCAATTCTATCCTTCCAGACACAAGGTAAAGACCGTGGAATTGTCTGTAACTTCTCTCTTTCTCTAATATCTCAGATTCAATCTGTCAGCAAATTTCTATTGACTCATCTTGGCAATAAATACAGAATTCAAACAACCTCACCACATTCATCACTCCCACCCTCAGCCAAGGCACCATCAACTCTGCCTAGGTTGTCACATCTTCCAGAAGGGTCTTTGCTTCTACCTCTCATCTCAATGCTGTGACCAAGCTGACCCTTTTAATTTTATCTAGTTTTGCTAATCTGTGGCCTCAAGGATATACCTGTGAAGTCCTTATCCTACTGTAATAGAGAATACTTCAATTTACTTAAGATTGCACCCCTACTTAAAACCCCCCAGTACCTTCACAGCTCACTCCAGGTAAGCCACAGTCTTCATAATTGTCCATGAGGCCTCACATGGTCTCTACCTAAACAGATGTGCACATGCTACACACACACACACACCCTGCTAATCTTATCTCTGACTTCTTTCTTTTTCCGCTCTTATCTGAATTGCCTCCTGGCTAAGTTTCAAACACTGGAGACATTCCATGGACTTTTCACTAGCTGTTTCTTCTTCTCTTCCCCAAATAGTCACAAAACTCACTCCCACACCTTCTTTGTTTAAATTCCTTGTTGGTAAGTAGGTCCTAATGACTCAATTTAAAATCTCAATAGTCTCCAACTCCCAGAACTCACTAGCCTGCTACTCTGGGTTGAATATTTGTGTTCACCCAAAATTCATATGTTGAAACCTAATCTGAAGGTGTTCTGAAGCAGAGCCTTGGGAGGTGATTAGGTCACAATGGCAGACCCCTCATGAATGGAATTAGCACACTTGCAAAAGGAGCCCGGGAGAGCTGCCTTGCCCTTTCTTCCATGTGAGGATACATCATCTAGCAGACAAGAAACAGGTTCCTACCTAAACACTGAATATGCTGGTACCTCGATCTTGGCCTTCCCAGCATCCAGTATTGTGAACAATAACTTTCTGTTGTTTATGAGCCCCAGTCTGCGGTATTTTGTTGCAGCAGCCTGAGTTGACCAGGACACCACCTCCTTCCTTGCCTTGCTTTCTTTTTTCTCATTTATCAGTTTCAAATGTGTTTTATAAGTTTCATATTGAGACATCTTCTAGAAGCTGTTAACCTCTTTCTTGTCCAATAGAACGCAAACTTCATGAAGGCAGGAATTATCTTTTCTCTTTACTGGTTTATTTCCAGTGTCAAGGACAATGCCTAGCAGCACTCACATGCAAACTTTACACAGCTAATATTAAACAAACTTTTGGGAAATTTTATTTTCTTAAAGTTAGATGCTTTAGAAGTATAATCTTTGGGGCGGTGCCTGTGGCTCAAAGGAGTAGGGTGCCAGCCCCATAAACCAGAGGTGGCAGGTTCAAACCCAGCCCCAGCCAAAAACCATACACACACACACAAAAAAAAGTATAATCTTTGACTTTTGTCACTTTTATATATTTTAAAAACTCTCCTTTCAGTTACATACTAGGAAAAAAGATATAAGGGCCAGAGTTTAAAACGGTAAATAAATGTCTTTAATTTACTTTAGTTCAACTTTATACCTCTATTGAAGCCGATGAATTGATTTTTTTTCAGCCCTTAGACAGAATTTCAGACATCAGCCAAACACCTTTTCCAACTTTAAAGTTTCTTTCCCTTTGAACAAAAACAACAAAAAAATAGAAATATAGGGTCACTTGCTATAAAGCTATAATTTCATAAAAGCAGTCATAAAGATTAAAACATCTTTGAATTATATCCAGAGGGTTAGTTCTAAGATATTTTCTAGGAAGCTGTGCCCCATAAATCTATAGATTCTAGGCTTGTTTACTGTAAGCACTTCAAACCAGAGACATCTTGCTACAACATTCTACGGATAAGAACTCTTCTCCTGTAAAATACTATTAGTCAGGCTGGTCCTTTACCTACTCCCTGCCTTCTCTCCTTCTGGGAGAGGCACCTCATCTCTCCATAAAGGGTGAGAAATTGATTACAGGCTTTTTCCCCCTGGTGCTGACCTGTGAAGTGGTAAATGAGAAAGAGCTGTAACTATTACTACGAAAACATAGATAATAACTACCCAGGACCTACAGTTGGAACCCTAAGCTAATGTAGACAAAATATCAAACAATTCTTTTCACTTAGTAGAAAAGTTTTTTGTTCTTTACTTAATCTTTATTAAATCATAACTGTATACATTGATAGAGTACAATGTGATGATTTGATATACAATGTGGAATGCTTAAATCAAACTAATTAACATAACCATCCCCTCGCTTACTTATTTTTTGTGGTAGGTATTTATAACATATACTCATAGTTGTTTTGAAATGTACCCTTGCATTGTGCACATTAGGTGAGATCCTGCCAAATACCCCCCCACTCGCCTTCCCCCATCCCCTCCCCCTCTTCTCCCCTCTTTTCTTCTGGACTAAGAAACTTTCCAGAGCTAACAAACACAAATTTGAAATAGCATGACAGATCAGAAAACGATGCCCCCAAAGACAACCAAATCCACGGTCTTGATACAACAAACACAGAGCTAACACCCTCAACACTAAATGTTATTTGTAATTGCTGTCTATAAAATTGCACTTAAATTAAACATGTGTCAAACTGTATCTGTGATAGGAGTTGTATTCTTCTCAACAAGTCCCATTGTTGTTAGTATGGTTCAAATTGAACGACTCCCTTCTGGAATTAAGGTGAATGCTTGCAGTGTCAAGATTATGGTACCCAAAATAGGTTTTAAAAAATTATGCTGCGTTCCTGCTGGAGTGTGATATGTATCATAAACTCTCATTATTTTTTGTAAAGTTCTCCCAGGTATCATAAAGAGCAAATTAATCCCACAAGGCCTTTGCCCTCAAGGAAATTACACCTAAAAGAATCAATAAACTGAGAAATCAGCAAAATGACCGCTTCAACCCAGCTGAACTGACAGATGTCATTAAAACAAAAGGCTATAGCACAGAAAGATGTGCTCTCCGTGAAGAATGGGGACCCAAAGCCTGGCTCTGTCACTATCTGCTAGACCCTAACACATCACTTCCTCTTTCCAGGTCTCAGTTTCATCATCCATGAAATCAATGAAATTTGGATTAGATGATGCCAAGGTCCATTCAAGGTCTAAGCTCACGGAATACCTAAATTAAAAAGAGGAAGAAAACTGGCATTCATGACGTTGGCATTATAGAATGTGTCATTAAGTCCCAAGAACTGAGGGCTAGCCAATGTGCACTTTGTTTGAAAAATGGCATTTTCTTTTGCTTATTAAAAATCATATACATGGACTTGAAGTGCCTTGGCTCTGGTGCTTTTATGAATATAACACAACTGTGGCTCATACGTTGGCCCCCAGCTATTAGAAGGCCCTGAGCCCTGGTCTTACCCTTGCACTCAATAGGCTATTTAAGTAAAATATTCTAATATGCCTGATACCATTAGTTAGATACATACCAAAAAAAAGCTTATTTGCAAGAAAAGCAAATACCATTTTAAAGTCCAAAAGAGATGGTTGGAAATCTCAGGGAATACATCCATGTGTCCTGGTGAAAATACTCCCATAAGAAGCGGAGCTAATTTGGAGACATCTGCAGGCTCAGTGTTAGGGCACCCGCACCTCTGCACAGCATAGTGAAGACCAGGGGTCTGTGTGCTCTAACCACGGGCGGCATCTTCCCAGCCCTGACCAGAGGGAAAGGTATTCCTGCACCACTAAGATACTAACCTTAACGCCGCCAAAGCCTCAACTAGCTGAAGCAGTTATGTAATTTTTTTCCCCCTGACTCTAAAAATAAAGAGTAGAGGGAAAAAAATGGATTGAGTCTTTTTTTTTTTTCCTAAACACCTTATAATGGGAGAAACATTTGAATTTCTTAACTGGTGCACAAGAGAGAGAAAGAAAGCGAGATGGGTAGAGATTTAAATTCAATTCTTTTCTTCTATTGTCTGAGACTGCAGCATCAACAACTGGCAATTGAGAGAAGAAATACATCATTATACTTATTTATAGCATTAACTACTTTACATTCATGCACACAAGTGAAACTGTAAAAAAAAATTATAAAGGGTGTGTGTGGTTCTTTCATTAGCTTGTCTGTAATACTGGATTGGTCCATAAATTAATGTGTATAAGAGGATGGGGGGGAAAAGGGATTCAAAGCTCTGCCATTCTAATTACAGCTCTTTAAATATCAAAAGACACAAAGAAAGATTCCTTTTGAAAAGCCTACTGACTCTCTTGGCAAGACACTATTAATTACTTGCATAAATCTGCAGTTTGTACACCCAGAGCTATGGGTGACATTATTACATTATCCAAGCTTTTAACAGTCAGCATTGGTCTCAGCATGTGTTTCTTTAAACTCTTGTTTACCAAGCAATCTCTCTGTAAACTTTAGCTTCTGCTCAGAGGGGATGAGCAGAGCTCTGAGACAACAGGTAGCTTTGAGCCTCTCACACCGTCTACAACTCACACAATTCAATTAGAGAAATTGTATCATGTGAATTATTAAATTAGGCTGGAGATTGCTATGAGCTTTAATAATATCACAATCTTATTTAAAAACAAGACATATAGCTTTCATAAACAAATTGTTTATAAACAAACCACATGGGCAAATGCAAAATGCAAAGTGGGCCTCCACTCCAAATTAATAAGTAAAGCCCCAGAGAAATGACATCTAACTTAGGAAACATTTGCCTCCAAATGTCTAACTTGTATATGTACATTTAATCTACATTTCTCTTTTGAACATCCATTGCATTGGAAAGTTAATAGAATTAAAATCTGACTCTTGGCTCTATATTTTTGTAATAAATGCAGACTCTAGGGAACATTCTCCAAGCTGCTTTGGAGGAGAGAGGGAAAGTGTGTGGCTTGATAAAATGAAAACCTAAATTCAAAGCAGCAAATGTGTCCCCTGCTGTGCCCAAGTGCCAATTTTCAGCTTTAATCATGCACAAGAACCTTTTGCAAAATTTTTTTAAAGGAACATGGATTTATAGCCAAGCTGGATTGGTTTATATCATCGACTGGGGGAGAAAGAAGCAGGAACGGTAAGGTATAAGTCAAAACCTAAACCGTCCCAGGAGCCTTCCACCAAGAATTAAGTACGTTCTCTTCCCATGGTCCACTCAATACAAAGCCAAATTCGAGAAGACCTCAAGTTGGACTCTTATGATGACTCTGAGTGCCGAAGACTCAAGTGTTGCTCCCAGAGGTAACTTCACTTGCGCAGCCATTACACTTGTCATGACACCTTTTAATAATCTGGTTCCTGGCTCAGCACTCATAGCTCAGTGAGTAGGGCACCAACCACATACACTGAAGGTGGTGGGTTTGAGCCTGGCCTGGGCCTGCTAAACAACAATGACAACTGCAACCAAAATAAAATAGCCAGCCATTGTGGAGTCCCAGCTACTCGGGAGGCTGAGGCAAGAGAATCACATAAGCCCCAGAGTTTGAAGTTGCTGTGAGCTGTGACGCCGCAGCACTCTAGTGAGGGTGACATAGTGAGACTCTGTCTCAAAAATAAATAAATAAATAAAAATAAATAATCTGATTCCTGCCAATCATTGTATTCCTAATTAGTCAGCAAGCCAAGTAATTATAGGACTTGGCCAATAGCCAAATTCTATTGATCCCACAAAGCAGGATTACGCAGCAGAGTAAATCAGCTTCCTCACATCTCCTCAAGCTTTATACTTCTAGTCGCACAGATGAGCATGAGAATGTCTTAAAGTTTAGAGATGTAGGAAAGTCAAGTGTGTGTAGGTTCATGTCAGGAGATAAATGCAGGTGAGTATAGATTGACCCAGGAATAAACATTATGAGATGAAAACAAGAGTCATTTGAAACAGATGTCTGTATGTCTGGTAAGAGCTTCACTGGGGTATCCCAATGCCTCCTAGAGAAAAACTGCAAAACATCCCAGCTGTTGGCTCAGTGCCTGTGGCTCAACGGGCTAAGGCACCAGCCACGTACACCTGAGCTAGCAGGTTCGAATCCAGCCCGGGCCCACCAAACAACAATGACGGCTGCAACCAAAAAATGCCAGGCATTGTGGCGGGCGCCTGTAGTCCCAGCTACTCGGGAGGCAGAAGCAGGAGACTCGCTTGAGCCCAGGAACTGGAGGCTGCTGTGAGCTGTGATGCCACGGGACTCTATCCAGGGTGACAGCTTGAGGCTCTGTCTCAAAAAAAAAAAACATCCCAGCCGCAAGATATTTTGCCAACATTCTAAAAACTCCTTTATTTTACTGTTGAGGAAATAGATAGCAAAGATACATGGTTTGCTCAAATTTCTGCAAATAATTAATGGGTAGAGTTAAAATTCAAATTCAGATCCCCTCTCCCCCCTTAATACACACAAGGCCCCACTCTGTTGATGAGGAGTGCAGTGACGCAATCACAGCTCACTGAGACCACCAACTCCTAGGAGAAAGCAATCCTTTTCAGCCTCCCAAGTAGCTGGGGCTGCAGGCATATGCCACCATGCCTGGCTTAACTTTTAAAACATTTTTTGTAGAGAAAGTTCTTGCTATGTTGCCTAGCTGGTCTTGAAACCCTGGCCTCAAGTGATCCTCCCATTTCAGCCTCCCAAGTGCGGGGATTACAGGCATGAGTCGCCATAACAAGCCTCAGCTTTGTCTCTCACTCAAGGATTCTGTTGCTAGTGTTCCGGGAGTATAAATAGATCCTTCATTCTACCAACTGCTTCTTGCCATGGCAGCCATAACCTAGCTAGGCAAATATTTAAAAAAAGAAGAAATCAAAAACCAAATGTAAAAGTAAACATATTGTAGGGGAGATGTTTAAACATTGTCTAGAGGGAGGAATAAGAGTCACAAATTGGGGCATGTCCCTCCCTTACGTAAACAATTCATTGACTTCTTGCCTTTGCTCCTAGAGTGAAAGCCAAGGTCCTCCCAGGCTCTGTCTTCAGCCTCCCACAGGCCCTTCTCTTCCTTAACCACGGCGTTCCTGGGCCCTCAGACTTCTTTTAGTTGGTGGTAGTAACTTCATAAACCTCATACTCACATTTTTTGTTCTTTGTTTTATCTGTGGTAGCTAGCCTAGAGTCGAGGTGATAGTTGGTATTCATTAAATATATATGGAAGAAGTGAAGTCAAACATCTAAAAATGCTTGGAAAATGTTCAGAATACAAGCCACTATTAAAATGTTAGTGTTTCTTCTATTTATTTCTTAATGTATTTGGAATCTCATTCTTACATATAACTTTTAAGGGGTAGATTTATGCCCTAAAGCTGCACACATTATACTGTGCAATGACCAAGGTAGTTAGGTTAAGTTAGGGGTAGTTAGAAATGTACCCCCTTTTTTTTAAGACAAAGTCTCACTTTTCAGCCCAGTGCGCCATGGCGTTAGCTTAGCCCACAGCAACCTCAGACTCCTGGGTTCAAGCGATTCTCCTGCCTCAGCCTCCTGAGCAGCTGGGACTACAGACACACACCATGCCCAGCTAATTTTTCCTATTTTTAGTAGAGATGGGGTCTCACCCTTGCTCAGGCTGGCCTCAAACTCCTAAGCTCAAGCAATCCTCCCGCTTTGGCCAGAAATTCACCACTTTAAATATCTCTCATCCAGCTCCTGTGCTAACCAAACTGAGCATTCTTAACTCCAACTGTTATTAGAGAAAAACCGATTATTTCTCGTCCAGAAAACAAAACAGAAGAGTCGGCTCTTCTATTCCCTCATCCCAGCCTGCAGGGCAGGGTTTTCTCAGTCACACCAGCATCCTTCAGGGACAGATGGCACACGATGGCAAATATGATGTCATTGATCCATCTCCAAGCATAATTTGATTGATTGAGCTGAATTTCTGCCAAGGGTCCTCTCCCGGGAATGCAGACAGGGCTTCGGGCGTGATCCAAACAGAAAGGCCTGGAGGGGGCCTGGTCCTCCCACGGTGGTCCCCACTTGCTCCTCACTTTCAGAACAGAGCAAGCTCCCCACGGCTTTTCTCCCCACACACCGTCCCATCAGAGGCTGGGTTCGGCTCTCTCGTGGGGGTGTGATCAGCGGGGAGGCTTCCCTGCTTCATCTTGCTGGACATGCCATGTGCATTAGAACACTTTGATGGCTGCATCATGCTTCCTAGTACAGCATTATTTCTGATTCAATCATTTTAAAACCCCACACAATCAGCATTCTTTAACTAAGCGTTATATGTCTTCACGTGTTCAAGCTCTGAGGATGGATATATATAAAAACATATATGGGTATGTATATATATGTGTGTGTGTATATATTTGTCTCAGGTATAGAGAGAGATAAAGTCTCTCTACCAATGAAGTTTACATCCTATTTGGGGAGACAGACAATAAATAAATAAGTAAATATACACCAAGAAGCGCTAAGTGCTGGAGAGAAGAGAGAAGCAGGCTGTAGGGGGATGATGGCTGAGGTGAGGGGGACCAGACCCCCCGGGATCCTGAGTAAAGGCTCAGTGAGAGAAGGGTCCATGCAAATCTCTGTGAAGAGTGCAATCCTCACACAAGGAACAAGAAGCACCGTCGCCCTGCTGCGGGAGCATGATGTCGTATTAACAGCATTTTCTGATTATCTATGTTCTTAATTCTCTGGGCTCCAGGGTCTTGCTGATTTGGGAGAGAGACCCCTCTTTAGCTAACTCCTAGAGATAGCAAACTGCTGGGGCCAGGAGCACTCCTTTCACATGCAAACCAGCAAGCCCAAAGCCACCTCTTTTATTGAGTTCTCACACTGAGGACCAATACTTACTCACCTTAATCACCCCAGGGTCAGAGACAGCCCCTGCCCTCCAGAGCCTGCTGAAATCTCTCAAACTGGCCCTGTTGGTCTCAAACCTACCTGCTCACCCTGCACAGCCTCCCCCTCCGCTCTGAGCAGCACGGGTGCTTCCCAGGTGGCCCTGCTCGTGCTACACCTCCTGTTTCCAGGGGCCTGTGTGTAAAAACCTCTTCCTTCAGAATAGCCATTTCTGTGTCCATAAGCCACTCCACACCTGATTAAAACAATCCCAGGTATACTATAAAAGTGCTTGCCTGGGGTGCTCGAGCAGCAGCAAGGCCAGTATAGCTGGGGCAGAGAGAGCGGGGATGAGACCAGGGAGGGAAGCAAAGGGCCAGCCCAGCTAGAGCCCTGGAGTGGTCACGAGGAGGTCGGCTCTTAATCCAAGGGAAACAAAGAGCCACTAAGGAGTGTTCTCAATCTTCCTAATGCCACAATGCATTTTCATTATTACAAAGGGGTCTCAATCCACAGGTTGAAAATTGCTGCACTGAGGGATTCAGAATAGAAGAAGGGCATCATTCGACTTCACAATAAGAACACTCTGGCTTCTATGCTGATAAGAGACTGAAGGACGGCAACGCAGAGGCAGAGAAGTAATAGGGACTTATCACGTTAACTTACGCAAGAGATGCTGGTAAACTGGACCAGGGGAGTGTTAGCAGAGTTAGCAAGCAATGGTGAAGTCATAAAGTCTTTTGAAGGTAGAGTCACTATGAGTTACTAATAGATTGATGTGAGATGAGAGAGAGAGAGGGTGACTACAAAGATTTCTAGCATGTGAAACTATAAAAATGCAGTTACCATCTACTAAGTTGACAAAACCTGCAGGAGAAAACTCCCTGGGGGAGGGAATGCATGCGAATTGGGAGTTCAGTTTGGGACATGTTAAATTTGAGATGCCTGTTAGATATCATTAATGTTATGATGAACTACAGAAAGCAGATACAAGTAGAAGTATCTGGAAGGATAATGAAACGGAATCCCATGTCGGAGAGGTTCACCTGGCAAGGAACAGGGGACAGCCTCTAGCCAGCGGCCAGTCAGGAAGTGAGGCCATGATTCCAACAGTCCAAAGGAGCTCACACCTGCCAGCAGCCACGAACGCTCGGGTAACATCCTTCCTCAGTTGAGCCTCCTGATGAAACCTTTGTCTCTGCTGACACGTGATCACAATCTTGTGGGAAACCCTAAATTAGCAAACCCAGTTACGTGATGCCCAGATTCCTCACCCACGAAAACCGTAAGATAATAAACATGTATGGCTTTAAGCTGCTAATTTAGGGAGCAGCCAGAGATAACTAAAATGAGATGATCGGAATGAATGTAGCTAGAAAACAAAGCTGGGGCTTGGCCTTGTAGACATCAAGGCCGAGAGGACAGCCAGTGACACAGAAGGGAGAACTAAGAGGAGGTATGACAAAGCGTTGAGCAAGGAAAAGGGAATGATAAACCGGTCAAATGCCACTCACAGGTACAAGGAGATGAAGGCAGAGAATTTGTCACAAAGTCAGCACTGCTGTGGTCATCCATACAGTAACACTGTCAGCACAGCAGAAAAAAAGTTCATAAACCCTGACTTCTTCTATACAGAGAGCCAGAATTTCAAAATGAGGTTTCCTTTAAGCAAGATATAGTTCTATCTATTTCTGCAAGATTTTGACACTGGAGAAAAATTAAGATTTTCAACTTCAAATGCCTTTTACTTTTTTTTTTTTGGCAGATGAACATAATAAGCTGAATGAGTTATCCAAGGTCATAGAGTTAGAAGAGTTGGCAACTGAAATTAAACTAAAGCTTCTTGATCTCCCTGCTCTTTCTGCTACATCACACTACCTATTTGATTTTCTACTTCAAGATGGATGATTAAAAGTCTTTAAAAGCTGGCTCAGCGCCCGTAGCACAGTGGTTACGGCATCAGCCACATACACTGAGGCTAGAGGGTTCGAACCCAGCCTGGGCCAGCTAAACAACAATGACAACTGCAACAAAAATAGCCTGGCGTTGTGGCAAGTGCCTGTAGTCCCAGCTACTTGGGAGGCTGAGGCAAGAGAATTGCGTAAGCCCAGGAGTTTGAGGTTGCTGTGAACTGTGCTGCCACGGCACCGTACCCAGGGCGACAAAGTGAGACTATCTCAAAAAAACAAACAAAAATCTTCAAAAGCTGTACAGTGGTATTAAGTACAGTCATACATAGCATAATGGTGTTTCAGTCAACAATGGACAGCATAAACAATCATGGTTCCATGAGATCACAATACTAGTTTTACTGCACATTTTCTGTGTTTAGATGTGTCCAGACACACGAATACCGGCCACTGTGTTACCGTTGCCTACGGTTTTCAGTACAGTAACCTGCTGTGCAGGTGTGCAGCCTCAGGGCAACAGGACACGCCACACCGCCTGCATGTGTAAGACACTACTTACGTAAAGCAGCGGTTCTCAACCAGTGGGTCGCGACCCCTTTTTAACAATGACAATACATTGCAGCATTAGGAAGGTTGTGAGCCACTGATGTAAAGACACTGTAGGATGTTTAGATGAAGAAAATCCTGTAAGATGCATTTCTCAGGACAAAATCCCATCTTTAAGAGACACATAGCCGTGTGGCTAACCTCTCTTATCTGAAGCCTGGTATATTTGTGCTTTCCCATATTTAAAAGTTTTTAAAAATCTGGCTGAGCACAGTGGCTCGTGCCTATAATCAATCTTAACCCTCTGGGAGGCCAAGGCAGGAAGATCACGATCACTTGAGCTTAGGAGTTTGAGACCAGCCTGAGCAAGAGCGAGACCCCATCTCTACTAAACATAGAAAAAGTAGCGGAGGGTGGTGATGTGTGTCTGTAGTCCTAGGTACTCAGGAGGCTGAGGCAGGAGAATCGCTTGACCCCAGCAGTTCGAGGTTGCTGTGAGCTAGCCCAGGTGAAAGAGTGAGATTCTGTCTTGAAATTAAAAAAAAAGTTTGTAAAAATCTTAATTAGAGGCTCGGCACCTATAACTCAGTGGCCAGGGCACCAGCCACAAATACTGGAGCTGGTGGGTTGGAATCCAACCTGGGCCTGCCAAACAACAACGACAATTACAACAACAACAACAAAAATAGCTAGGCATTGTGGTGGGCACCTGCAGTCCCAGCTAATTGGGAGGATGAGGCAAGAGAATCGTTTAAGCCCAAGAGTTTGAGGTTGCTGTGAGCTGTGACGCCACGGAACTCTACTGAGGGTGACATAGTGAGACTCTGTCTCAAAAAATAATAAAAAATCTTACTTAGAATACAGCTATGGCATATTTTTCAAAGCACTGACAGAATCAGCGTGTAAAAGAAAGGGAATCCCCACAAGAGAGGTCTCAGAGTTTCATCTCGAAGCTCAGTAAAGCCAATGAGATGATGTTAGTTAAAACACCTTGCCAATGACTGCGCTATTTTAAAGCCCTCTCTAGAAAGTTAGTCGTCAACATGCAAAATCACTTGCTTCATAGCATTTTCCAGAAACTGTGTCATCTTGCTTGTTTCATCATTGCCGTTGCTTCTATTGAGGTTAGACGTGGGCTTCGTGAGAGTGGGGAGCATGTCGCTCTAGCTTACCTCTGGGCCTCAGAGCACAGGCTAGCTCCTGGCAACCAGGAGAAAGCAAAACAGTTCATAGCATGGATGAACGTTTGAACTGAGCCCTGAAGAATCTAAGTGGAGCTAGAAAATCAGAGGGAGGTTACTCAAAGCCATTCCTTAACCGGGCTCATCAGTCTGGCCAAGTGGTCTGCACAGGTGAAAAGAAACAGTCTTTTTTTTTTTTGTAGCTTTTGGCCAGGGCTGGGTTTGAACCTGCCACCTCTGGTATATGGGTCTGGTGCCCTACTCCTTTGAGCCACAGGCGCTGCCCAAAAAGAAATAGTCTTTAAGGGGATAAGAGAGAGGAGGAAGCCTCATGCTACATCACAGAAATATGTTAAAAACCACTTTAAATTATTGACACAAAGTGGGAAGGAAGTCTCGTCTGATCCAGCCTGACAAGCCCAGGTAGAAATGGACCTCAAGACAGAGTGCTTGAGTGTCAGCTGGCTGGGAGATGAGCTGTATCAGCCCCCCTCTTACACACCAGGAGAGGGAAGCACCCCACGGGCTGTGGCCTGACTCCTGCCCACGGCCTGCCCCTTTCCCAGGCTTTTCTTGCTATTCCCGCCCTCCAATCTTGTTTATTGGAATAAGGTTCTTCTATGTGGGATTTGTAGATGTACATTGGTGCTTTGATTAGATTCCCACAGACAGAGGTGTTGGGTCCTATCTACCAGCTCGGATTCAGCTCCACACAGTCCCTAACTATGTGAGGCAGAGTGAGCAGATTCAGCCGGCAGCCCTTCTGCCCATGTGTGCGTCTGAGTTAACTGGGGACTTCTGGGTCCATGTGGATCCATATTCAGTGGATCTGAGCAGGGGAGACAGAGTATAGGACAGGTGTAGTGAAGACCCTCGCTGAACAAATGCACCGGCAGTAAGTTTCCAGAAACCCGAATCCAGACGGAAGTTCTGCAGTATGAAAGGACACAGCCTTTGACAGGGTATTGCTCTTCATGCTTTTATATCACTGTCTGCGCCTGACTCCAGACGGGTTTGTATTGTTTACATACAACTAGAAGAAGTCACAAGATTGCCTTCTACCGTGTGAAGTTTCTAAACGAATCTGTTGTTGCAGGAAACTGGTCACTAACAAATGCTAAAAATATATAAAATTGGGCGGCGCCTGTGGCTCATCAAGTAGGGTGCTGGCCCCATATACCAAAGGTGGCAAGTTCAAACCCGGCCTCAGCCAAACTGCAAAAACAGAAAAATAGCCGGGCGTTGTGACAGGTGCCTGTAGTCCCAGCTACTCGGGAGGCTGAGGCAAGAGAATCGCCTAAGCCCAGGAGTTGGAGGTTGCTGTGAGCTGTGTGATGCCACGGCACTCTACCAAGGGTGACAAAGTGAGACTCTGTCTCTATTAAAAAAAAATATATATATATATAATTAAAATAAAATGAAATAAACTAAGCAGAGGGAAAAGCATAGGCACAGTCCTGGAAACCTAAGAGGTCTGCTATGCATGAGGACAGGAGGGGGCCCAGTCCCTGGTCGGAGGCTGACCCAGAGGCAGTGGGGGAGGCACGCTTTGTGTGGCAGAGTAGAGACAGCTGCACGGTCCCTGTGAGACAGACGACCAAGTCTGAGAGCTGGGCTCCATTCTGAAAGCTCAGAAGAGCGCTGGAGCATAATAACAGGGACAGGGACACACACAAGAGGGCTGGATTTTAGAATGAACTTGGGCTTGAGCATGGACAAAGTCGAGACCGAGACAGGGTGCAGGGGGATGCATTAGAATGTTTTGGCTCATACAAAAAAATGACGTCATCTGTGTGCTTGAGCCAGAGCAGCAATGAAGACATTTGCCCTTAAAGAAATGACCGTCCAGCGGGGGACACACGTAAACAGGCCATGCCAGCTTAGCAAATGGCTGTGGGCAGTGCCAAGTGAAAAGAGGGTCTGGACTTGGATTCAGTTGCAAGTGACACCTACCCTGAAATCAGAGACAAGAGAGACATCAGCGACCCATGAAAGTTGTCTAGGAAGAAGGAGATGCGTAGTCCGGGGAGATCAAAGGCTGCTGTCCCAGAAAGGAGAAAGAGTGCGGTGGGGACAGAAAGCAAGAAAGCAGTCAGGGTGTCCAAACCACAGTCTCCTAAGGGCTCGGTGAGCCCGCGTGCACGTGGGACAGAGCTAGAGCTGCTCTGGAAACCCACGGCTTCCCCGCAGGCCCCTTCATCTACTCTGATCTGTCATCCCCATCGCCCTCCCAACACCAGAGGGAACCATTATTCTAACTCCTGTCACCATCCGTTCGTTTGGTCTAGTGTTCAATTTTATGTAAGGGGAACCATAGAGTATGATCTATGTTTTTAACCAGGGGGTAGTTACACAGGTGCATGTTAACATAAAATCAACCTGTATGTATAATCTTTGTGCACTTGACTATATGCCCGATACACCTCGAAATCTAAAGTGCAGAGAGGAAAGGAAAAAAATCAAATGCAAAACTTAGGTTGCGTCTCTCGAGGTTTTCACCAGGTGCTAGTCACCAGAGGCCAATAGGGCTTACATTTGAAAAGGGTTCTATGTTCAGAGAAGCTTGGGAAGTGCTGGGTTAAATCAAGCTAAACCCGCTTTATTCTGCAAGTTTTCTCTGAGCTTTTACTACATTAGTAAGCATTGTGAATCTCCAAAGAGAGATGATGAATATTCAAAATTTCTCAAATTTCTTCGTGTGGAGTATTTCTCAGGACTCAGAACTCACATGGAAAAGTTTTCCCTCCAAGACACCATGGGAAATGGATTACACTCGTCCAGGGAAATAATTCTCTTGGGTAAATTAAACTTGAGGTGCCAGCAGGTAAATCTATCAGGTACCAAGAGTCCAGTAGGCAGCTAAAATTCAAGGAAGATGTTCCCAGGGTGATCAGACCTGGGGATATAAATAGCTTTAGAACTTCTATCGTAGAGGGTCAGATTTTACAAGATCTTAACTTACTAAGAACAGAAGCTTGGTCCAAAACACAGCATTCACTTTCTGGAAGAGTTTGCAAATTTTGAACGAACACATAGTTCTTTAAAAAAAAAAAAAAAAAAGTGCTTTGCCAGTCTAAAAGGTGTTTTTTTTAAAAAAGAAAAGGTCCCAGCTACTCAGGAGACTGAGGCAAGAGAATCGCCTAAGCCCAGGATTTGGAGGTTACTGTGAGCTGTGTGACACCACAGCACTCTATGGAGGGCGATAAAGTGAGACTCTGTCTCTACAAAAAAAATAAAAAGAAAAAAAAAAGAAAAGAAGGGCAATATGAGGGTGCTTTGCTTTACTTTGTTTTCTAAAGAGACAAAGAAAATTCTAAATATGTAAACATTTTTAAATACTTAAGACATTAAACATTTTATATCCCTATTACTACTTTAGTACTACTTTATACATAGAGTTATAGCAACAGTCATACACTTTGTTTTCATTTGCATTTCAAACCAGACATATCAAGATTTGCACATATAATATAGCAAAGATGAGGGCAGACATGAAGTTAAATGTTAAGCAAATGAGGGGAAAAATAGCCCCAAACAGGCGGCCGCAGGGTAAAAACTACTTTGCTAATATTTTATGAAAATTTTAGAAAGATAAGGTTTTGTTATACTATAGAGACAACTGATAAAGATCTCATTTCTTCCATCTGACTAATCTGGAGGCAGCGAAGAATGTCGTTCATTTTAACCATCTTTAAAAAATGATCTTATAATATTGCCATCTGTTGGCCTATGACAGATACAGCATTCCAACGATGCAGATAATGAAACACAAAAACAGAAAATTAAAGGGACAGATGTGGAAAGCTCGCACACTCATTTGGCTTAGCATTTCACATCTGTTCTCTCCAAAGCCTTCCCACCAACACACATCTAATTCCTGGCTTTGGTGCCTTGAAATGTTATGCCACGCAGCAAGCAACATGTCTGTGGCTTACTGAGGATCCATTCATCCCAACACATACTGTGTTTTCTCATCAATATTGGGAGTCTACTATCCAAAACTCAGTTTCTGTTATCAAGGGAGAATTCACGCAGGTATACATAGGTGCCTACTATATTGTGTTTATTCATCCATGCTTCTGCAAAATTGCCTCACTGGCATTTGAAGTCAACAATGACAAGAAACACAAAAAGATGGGCATCTGTATGTTCTACATACCGTTCCAAGATCATTCACCTTCAGGTCTAGGAAGGAGATCAAAAATAGTACAAATATGAATCGATTCCTACACAGTGAATAAGACTGTTGATTTAAACCTCAAATCTCCTTTTTATACTTTTAAAATTTTGGACCATGTGAATATATTACCTATTCAAAAAATGTAGTTAAAACTGTAATGAAATAGGCCAGGCATCATGGCCTATCACCATTTTGGAAGGCCAAGGTAGGAGGATCATGTGAGGTCAGGAGTTTAAGACCAGTCTGGGTAACATAGTGAGACCTGCATTTCTACAAAACATTTTTTAAAGATTAGCCAGGTGTGCACTAGCATGGATGTGGAAAGAATGGAACACTTTTACACTGTTGGTGGAACTGTACACTAATAATACAGCCTCTTTGAAAGGAAATAAGGAGAATCCTCAAAGAACTCAAATAGACCTTCCATTTGATCCCACAATCCCATTACTAGGCATCTACCCAGCAGGGCAAAAAAAAATATTTTATCCTAAGGATATTTGCACTAGATTGTTTATTGCAGTTCAATTAATAATCACCAAGATGTGCAAACAGCCTAAGTGCCCATTGACTCAGGAACAGATTAATAAACTGTAGTATATATATGTATATATATACTATGGAGTACTATTCAGCCATAAAAAGATGGAGACTTCATATCTTTTGTATTAACCTGGATGGAAAGTGAAGCACATACTTTTTAGTAAAGTATCACAAGAATGGAAAAACTAGTCTCCAATGTGCTCAGTGCTAATATGAAGCCAGCAGACAAACTAATACATGCTCACATAAGAGCAAAACTAAATTCAGTTCAAGTTGGGGGTAGAGAGGAGGAAGGAGAGAGAAGAGAGGAGGAAGAAGGGTGATTGGTGTGCTGCCACCTAGTGGGTACTGTGTAAAGGTCTATGGAACACCTCCTGGGGGAGAGGCACACTCTTTTTTTTTTTTTTTTTTTTTGAGACAGAGCCTAAAGCTGTCACCCTGGGTAGAGTGCTGCGGCATCACAGCTCACAGCAACCACCAATTCCTGGGCTCAAGCAAGTCTCTTGCCTCCGCCTCCCAGGTAGCTGGGACTACAGGCGCCTGCCACAACACCTGGCCATTTTTTGTTTGCAGCCGTCATTGTTGTTTGGCGGGCCCGGGCTGGATTCGAACTCACCAGCTCAGGTGTACGTGGTTGGTACCTTAGCCCGTTGAGCCACAGGTGCCGAGCCACCTTTATTTTTTTTTTAATGAAGTCATATACCCATAGATCATGAATACATTTATGCATATGTGGGGTACAATGTGTTAATTTTTTTTTATACAATCTGGCGTAGTTACATCAAACCAATGAACATAGCTTTCACCTAATTTACTTGATTATTGTGTTAAGACATTTATGTTCTACACTTGACAGATTTGACTTGTACCCTTGCAACATGCTTCATACGTGTGGTTCCGCCCTTTACCCTCCCTCAATCAAACCTCCTCCCCTCCCTTCCCCCTCCATTTCTCTCCTTCAACCTGGGCTATAGTTGTGTTCTATCTTTCATAAAAAAGTGTGAGTAAATATAAGTTGGTTTCATAGAAGTACTGAGTATATTGGATACTTTTTCCTCCATTCTTGAGATACTTTACTTAGGAGAATATGTTCCCGGTCCCTCCATAATATAATAAAAGAGGTAATATAAAAGAGGTAAAGGCTCCATCTTTTTTTAAGATTGCATAGTATTCCATGGTGTATATATACCACAATTTATTAATCCATTCATGGGTTGATGGGCACAATTCCTCTACTAGGAGTACTTCCAAAAGATCAAAAATCACTTTGCAAAAAAGATATTTGAACCAGATTATTCATTGCAGCTCAAGTTGTAATAGCCAAGTCATGGAAGAAGAGCAAGAGGGACTTTACCTAACAAATGGAAACATTGTAACCTAATTGCTTGTACCCTTGTATTAATCTGAAATACATACAAATAAAAAATAAAAATCACCCAGGTGTGATGGCATGTGCCTGTAGTCCCACCCACTCAGGAGAATGAGGCAAGAGATGTGCTGAGCCCAGGACTTTGAAGTTACAGTTCAAACTATACAGCAATGATTGTGCCACTGCACCCAAGCCTGAGTGGCAGAATGAAACCCCAGCCCTAGAAAACGAAAGAAAGAATGAAGAAAAGAAAGAAAGAGGGAGAGAGAGAGAGGAAAGTTACTAATGAAATAAATAATAAAAGTAATTATTTCACAACTCTTGACAGACATTTGCTGCAGCCAAACCCTTCCCATGCACCTTCCGATTGTCAAGGCAATGTTAGGAAGATCATCATTACGAAGATCAGTATGTCCCTGAGGCCCACAGACATCTGGGAGTCCTAAACTACACTCTTGATAACATGAGGATTCCTAGCTAAGTATTTAAATTTCATGTCTCCATTAAACTAGTAGTCTCTTTAAAAAGGAATAAAAGCATATTTTCAATCCTATGGATAACCAGCTTATAACAGCTCCAAGAAACACTGTTGTTCTTTTCAAAGAGTCTGTCCATTACTTAAATTTGAGAACACTGGTAAAGTGGTCACCTTGGCAATTGTTTTTATGAATGCGTTGACACCCAGTTGCTGTGTATCCAAGGCTAATGTGGAATCACCAAAAGTGAATTGAATGTGGAAATCCTGCTCTTCAGCTACATGAAGGCCCAGTGACCTTAGGGGCTGCAATACACAAAAGACTCTGCAAAGGTTCACATGGAGGAAAGTGGCAGGAAAATTGGACTGAGACAGGGCCAGGGAGGAAGACTCACGCTGCTCTCAGAAGCGCTTGTGTCTCAATAGTCAGCGCCACAATCGCTCAGCAAACAGAAAAGCAACATCTCTCTCACAGGCCCGCCTGGCAAACACACACTTCAACTTCAGTTTATGCAAACTCAGCAACATTACATAATAAAACAATTTACATCCATAATAGGGACCCAAGATTTTTTGTTTCTGTTTTTGTTTTCCCTTAAAGGGGTTGGTTTATCATTTAAGCATGAAAGAACTTGCGTCAATATTAACAACTTTATCTCGTAGCAGCCTGGGTTCCCCGGGCTCCCCAGCTCTTACTAGCTGGCAAGACACTCAACCCCTCTAAACCTGTCTCTTCACTTGGAACATGGAAGTGATACAGTTATTTTAATTATTATTTATTCCTCACAAAAACACTCCAGGATAGAAGTTATTGAGCCCATTTTGCAGGTGAGGAAACTGAGACTTGGGAATTTCCAGGAACAGTTACACAGCCAGAATCTGAGAGACCTGCAATACAAGGCCAGGCCGGCTGGCTCTGAAGCCGGCCATCTCTTGGCTGCCCCGCACTGCCCCTCCAGAAGCAGCCTGAGAACTCCCGTTGTCTGTAGCTGTAAATGCACCTGCCTGGCCACCAGCCAGCTGTGCCACCTTGAGCTTCCTCTACTTTGTTACTAGACTCTGGGGCAATCTGAGTGTAGTGATGAAAGTAGCCGTGATAATCTTCATAAGGGCAGCTCCCCTGGACAAAGCAGGAATGAATATTTGCTAATGAGATAAAAACTCTTCTGTTCCCCCTCTCAGTCAGCCTTCTTGGGCTTCAAGAAGCCAGAAGCAGAAAAGGGCGAGTGCTTTTTCTCCCTCCAACTGAATAATCTACAAGAGGGGTTGAGAGAAACAGGCGTGAACAGTCAATACGGTTTCCTGTCACTTGCCTGGGAAAGTCCCTCATTACCTATCACTGTGGATCCGCTGTCTCCAAGGAAACTAAAAATAAACAGTTGTCGGTTAGTTTTGCTTCTTTCTGGAGAAAGCTCTCCTATGGCTGGAGGTGCCTTCAGAAAACTGGGGAAGCAACTGAATGAAGACTTGGGGGTATGGGGAAGGTGGTAGCTCACGTTTCAGGCTCCACACTCAGCGTCTTCACCTCACAACGGGGAAATAAAACTCTCCAGACTATCAAATGTGGCAAGTCTGCAGTGACAGTCGATCCTTTTTATTCCTTGCCATTAAATGTGCCCGGCATCAGTAGAATGTGTAATAATTGTCCATGAAATAGTTGCCTTTAGGCTGGCTGACTTTCAGTGGGGGGGAAATAATAGAGATTTGTGATGTGGAGATATTCATGGTGGCGAAAGGGGGAAGAGGAGACGATATTTTTTAAATGTCTTCTTTCAAAGAGCTACACGTAGAATATTTTTAAAAGGCCTTGACCGTAGTCAGCGAGCAAGAACTCCGCAGCCATTTTTCAAAACCAACCCTTGCAACATTGTCATTTATCCCCGTCCAATTTCTGGAGGCTTCCTCTCGGTGGCATGAGTCACAATATGGATGAGGGGACTCACACCGTAAACTCATCTTAGTCCCCTCTGACAGGTGGAGACATAGAGGCAGGCCGGGGGGATAAGGCCCATGCGACAAGCCCTTACTCTGAGGGATTCCAACCCCCACCCACAGCGCGGGCTTCGGCTTCCCAGAAGTGGAGCTACAGCTTCCTAGCACATTCGACCAGTGTTTAAGTGGGCCTGTCTCATGCCAGGTGCCAGGAACGGCATGTGAAGGGTGCAAGTCCCCAAGGAGCGCAGAGCCAGCTGAAGTGGCAACAGAGTGCAGAGATCACGGTGACGGGACCGAGGATGGGATTCTCTGCAGGCATTTCAGGGCTCCTAAGCGAGTCACAGACACCCAAGGGACGACTTCCCAGGGGAAGCACCATCGCGACTGAGACCTGAAGCTTGAACAGGTGATGTCCAGGTGAAGAGGGGGTCGGAAGGAAGAGCGTCTCAGGCAAAGAGAACATTGTAAACAAAATCACAAAGGTGAGGGAGACAACTCGGGGCCTTTGACAAACAGGAAGGGATCCTGGAAGCCTGGAGGGAGGATGGAATGAGAGTTGAGAGGATGGAAAATGAAAAGCTCATGCCCTTGACAGCCTTACTAAGCAGCGTGGTCTCTGCTCTAAGGGTGGAGGTGAGCTCCCAAAGGCACAGAAGCAGACTAATGATTTGGAAAATACCATTCTGCAAGTGAGAAGAAAACAATAGAAGAGGACGAAAATGGGAACCTATTTCAATTAGGACACAGATTAAAAATCCATGGGAAAAATAAGGGTGACCTGAATTAAAGCACTTAACAGAGAGACTTGCATATGGGAAATGCAGAATAAATGGTCAATACGACCAATACCAATAATAATAATGTGAAGGCAGAAAAGGGAGGTGAGACGGGTGGGAGGGGCTGTTTGTGCCTCACACCTGTTCAGCAGCAGCAGGTGAGCAGCCAGGACAGGCCAGGAAGGCCTGGGTTCCCCGACTGGAGTGGTTGCCTGCGTGGCCGTGGCGGCATCGTCACTGCAGTGACAGGTGGGGCAAGGGACAGGCCGGAGGGCCAGTGATGGGGAAGGTGAATTTTTTTGGAGGCATGTTTTGCTCAAGGTAGCAATCAATATTTCTCAGCTGATTTCTCCCATCTTCTCTCTCTCTTTTTTAATTCACCATTTTAAGTGTTGTAAACTGTAAAATTCATTGGCTTGTGGCCTACTCACAACACTATGCAGCTGTCAACCACTATCTAATTCCAGGTCTCCATCAGCCCAAAAGGAAACCCCACATCCATTACGCGGTTTCTCCCTGTGCTCCCCTCCTCACAGCCCCTGACCACCGCTAATCACCTGCCAGTCTCCAGGGATTTGCCTATTCCTGACAGACTCTGTAGATGTAACCACACACAATGGGAAACATAATCCAAATGGGGGGAGTATTATTCAGCTGTGAAAAAGAATAAACTACACACTACAACATGGATGAGCCTTGGGAACGTAATGCTAAGTGGAAGACACCCAATCCAAAAGGCCACTGCCATCTGGTTCCCTTTATCTGAAATTCAAACAGAAATCCACAAAGACAAAAATCAGTTTCATGGTTATCAGAGGAGAGGGCCGGGGAGGGGGAAATAGCAAGTGACTGTTCAGTGGACGCTGCGTTTCCAAAGTAGAGTGATGAAAAAGTTTTGGGTGGCCAGGCACAGTAGCCTCACATTATGGCCACTCACGCCTATAATCCTAGCACTTTTGGGGACCAAGGCAGGAGGATTACTTGAAGCCAGGAGTTAGACACCAGCCTGTGCACATAGTGAGACCCAATCTCTAAAAAAAAAAACAAAAAAATTAGCTGGCCATGGTGGTGCATACCTGTAAGCCCAGCTGCTTGAGAGGCTCAGGCAGGAGGATCACATGAGCCCAGGAGTTTGAGGTTGCTGTGAGTTACAACACCTCTGCACTCTAGCCTGGGCAAAAGAGTGAGAGTGAGACCCTGTCTCAAAAAGTTTTGGAACCACAGAGCGATTGCACAACATTGCAGATACATTTAATGCCACTGAACTGTACCCTTTAAAATGGTAAATTTAAAATGGCTTTACCACAATGAAAGAAAATGGGGAGAAGTACTGATACACCCCTTCTCTTCTTTGAAGAGCAGCATTTCCACTTCTGAGGGAGTTCTCTAGTGATGGTCACAGGCTCTGACATCTAATTGTCTGGATTTGAATCATTACTCCTTTTTTTTTTTTGAGACAAAGCCTCAAGCTGTCACCCTCGATAGAGTGCCGTGGCATCACAGCTCACAGCAACCTCCAACTCCTGGGCTCAAGCGAGTCTCCTGTCTCTGCCTCCCAAGTAGCTGGGACTACAGGTGCCCGCCACAATGCCCAGCCATTTTTTCGTTGCAGCCACCATTGTTGTTTGGCGGGCGCGGGCTGGATATGAACCCATCAGCTCAGGTGTATGTGGCTGGCGCCTTAGCCCGTTGAGCCACAGGCGCCGAGCCTCATTACTCCTTTTAATAGATTTATGACCAATTACTCAGTCTTTCTAACTCAGATGTTGTCTGTAAAATGGGAATAATATTACTTCCCACAGAGGGAGTTATTGCAAGGGTTATGTGAAATAATTCATATAAACATTCAGCAAGATGCCTGCCACATAAGATATGTTCAATAATGTTAGCTACCTTTTTTTTTTTTGAGACAGAGCCTCAAGCTGTCACCCTGGATAGAGTGCTGTGGCATCACAGCTCACAGCAACCTCCAATTCCTGGGCTCAAGTGAGTCTCCTGCCTCCGCCTCCCAAATAACTGGGACTACAGGCGCCCACCACAACGCCCGGCCATTTTTTGGTTGCAGCCACCCTTGTTTTTTTGGTGGGCCCGGGCTGGATTTGAACCTGCCGGCTCAGGTGTATGTGACTGGAGCCTTAGCCCGTTGAGCCACAGGTGACGAGCCAACTTGGGGCCTTTCAGAAGCCAC
>CAUYRH010086880.1:0-11074 GCA_963574655.1 Perodicticus potto | reverse complement strand
CCTGGCCAAGGAACCCATACACCTATATATACCCTGAGGCTAAAGGCCTAAAAGAGGAGACGGGGAAAGACTGGGAGAGGAACGGAGAGAGCTTCTCTCTCCCCACTTGAATTCTCTCCCTCTACCAGTAGCTTTCGTGTTTTCTGTATTCTTTTCTGTAAATCAATTCTGTCTTACCACGGAGGGGTGGGGGGGGAAATAATGTAATGAAGAACAATAAAATACATGTATGTAACAATAAAGAAAAGAAAAAAAGAATTGACAAAGAACTAAAGAAAATCAGCAAGGAAAAATATAACTCTATTAAAATGTTGGCAAAATACACAAACGGAAGCTTCTCAAAAGAAGAAAAACATGTGGTAAATAAACATACAAAAAATGCTCAATTTCAATAATTATCGGGGATATCCAAATTAAAACCACAATAAGTCATCAAAAAAAAAGAGTGTCCAGAAATTGTGCACCATAAAGATGGAGTAGCATGGAGGTGGATTACATTACTGTCAATACCCATCATCGAGATCTCTGTCTGTTTTAAAGGACCTTTATAAGATGGCAGCATGGAAAAAGTTGCACCCGTGTCAATGAAAAAGAAATTGGCTTACCTTCCACTAGCAAAATCCCCCAGAGTTCAGACTTTGTAATTATGTAGCGGGCACTCTGATCTTCCAGGAACCATCTATCTTCATCAGCTAGGCCCAGAAGGTCGGGAAATTCAGGCACTTTTTTGATGTGTCTGCAAATCAGGTCCCCAGAAGATCCTGGGCAGAATTCTGCCCCATTCTGGGAGTGTTTGCAAACCAAATTCTCAGAAGAACTTGGGCAGTTAAACTTCCAGTGAGGGCCCCTACAGGTTGGACAAGGATTGTAGGGAGGATTTGGCTTTGGGCGTAGTTTTGCCCAGTGACCTGGCCTGCCACATTTGAAGCACATTCCTAGGGAAAATCTCAGTTTTTCAGAGTACCCTGAGGAATTCTGAAAAGCTGCCAGGATTTGTCTAATGGCAGAAACCAATAACTGGAATTCTGAGAGCCACTGCCTTTTAAGACCATCTTCATGATTATTAAAAATTTTAAAAGCCAGGTCAATAAGATCTTTATGAGGGTTTTGAGGGTTCTGGGGTGATTTTTGGAGTTTTTTCCAGATGTCAGGTGCAGACTGAGAGATAAAATGCGTGTTGAGTTTGCCTTCCTTACTCTCTGGCGATAAGATAGAGTATATCCCTGGAGAACTTCATTGAGACGAGCTAAAAACTGGGCAGATTTTCATACCGTTTTGGGGTAATTTCTTTTAACTTATTATAATTGACAGCCTTATTAGCTGCTTTCTTTGGTCCCTCTAAGAGACACTCGACCATGTGGTTAAGGAGGCGGATTCCGGTAGCATCAGTTTGGTAATTCCAAGTGGGGTCCTCTCAGGGAACAGCCCTAGTGCCTTCTGAAAGATTTTGATCTATCCTGCATAGGTTTTCTGCATAAATTTGGCCTTAAGTCCAGAATTGCTCTCTTTCTTCTGATGTTAGAGTGGAGGTGAGGATTACACATAAATAATGCCAGGTTAAATCATATGATTGAGTTACATATCTAAATTCTTGAGAGTATTTTGTGGGATCGGTAGAGAATGAGCCTTATCTTTGATCTATGTGGGAGAGGTCTGAGATAGAAAATGGGACATAAACCATTACAATGCCTTCATCTGGGAGGGGATATAAGGGTTGAGGTATTTTGGAAGTGGGAGGTCTAGATGTGTGGTCAGACATAGTATGGGGTAGGAAGGTGGGTCTAGAAAGTTTTATTATGTCCCAGATCCACCATTTTTTTTTCTCTTACCGCATTGGGGAATTGGAGAAGGGGAAGGAGGGGTGTAAGCTTGCTGGTAGGGAGTAGGAACGCCATTTTCTTTGTTCCTTATCACCTGTTGGGGAATTGGAGAGGAGAAGGGGTGGAAATTGGAAAGGTGAGGGGAGGAGTGGAAGTTTGCTGGTAAGGAGGAAGTTGAGATGGATGTTATCTGCCAGATCAAAAGAAGACAATGGGGAGTCATGAGTCTGAAAAATTTGGAGGTATTCACGAAAGGAGAATTTGAGAGAATTCACAGGACAAACACAGGGAAGGAATATTTCAGAGTGTGAGGAATGCATGAATGTAAGGAATCTATGACCATTTGACTAATTTTGGACAGTAATTTTTGAAATCAGTGAAAATTAGGATATTGAAGATGCCATCTTTAGGTCAATATGAACCATTGCCAAGTTTGCACGTTAGCCAAGCAGTCTTACATAGAAAAATGAGAAGGTTTAGGTTTGAGACCCAGGGTAGAGACATAGAGGTTTCAGGGGAGTTACAAGACAGCTTAGAGGTGAGGAACAGGGAATTCATGACTGAGTGGTGCCCAGAGTAATAACTGGAGGAAGAAAGTAAATGAGATTAAAGTTAACATGAAGAGGTTGTGAGTGGAAAATAGGGGGAACTTTTGAAGAAAATAAAAGGGGGATAAAAGGACCAATAAAAGGACCAAGACTGCAACCAGAGGGGGCTTCCTCTGCATATGGTTGTCATCCCAATCTAGACCTCCAGGAAGATTCTAGGTGAGTGAACCCGGTTCACCAAATTGAACTACAGAAAACATTCCAGACCCACACACAGTAGGGTTGGCAAGGCTGGTGTCAGGAGATTACCTGGACTCTCCACTTATGACTTTGGTCAAAAGAGGGCTCCACCTCTGTACATTACCTCAACCAGCAGGAGAGACCTGGGCCCACAGTAGGGCACTAGAGGGGCAAGATGGGGGTAGAGGAGAATTCAGCCTCTGAGTGCATGTAAAAGGAGTCAAGAGATCATATAAAAATACATGAAAGCATGAAAAGATGGGGCAATAGGAGGAGGTAGAGCAGGAACAAGAAGAGGAAAGAAGTGAAGAAAAGTTTTTAGATAAGGGCACACCTTAGTATGAAGTGGATGCGTAATAGGTAAGGTCAGAGAGTGCACTGGTTTTCTTCGTCTTCTGGGAACAAAGGTTCGTTTCCTTGGGTTCAGTGGAGTGTATTTTCAGCCCCGCAAAGGGGCTTTTCACCGAGGAGTCACAGGCACCATATGAAAGGTTCCAGACTGAAAGATAAAATAATTCTGAGACTCTAGAGGAATGGAAAATGGAGATCCAATCCATGCAATTAAGGTGGTTTTTATTCCACCTAGAGTGCAGGTGGTATGAGATTTCTGACTGGGGAGAAATCCACATGTGGGCTGTGGCGAACAGGGATCTAAAGGGTTAGGGAAGCCAGGATTCGTGGCATTCCTATTTTCTGGGAGGGACATTAATGTGACCCTTCCTAGGCAGCTCATGAACTTGACCCTGCCTGGGCAGGCCATGAACCTGACCCTGTCTGGGCAGGGCAACTTTATTTGGGCAGGTACACCTGATTCCATCAAGGATATTTTTTCAGGTGTCAGCAAGGAGCCTGCCCATCACAGTTGCTTTAGATATCTGAAATGTTATTATGACCATTAGTATTTTTTCCCTAGTAGTTGCCATAGAAACCTGGCATCATTATGATGACAGTGACAACTTTTTCACACAAACCAACATGACTTGGCAAGAAAAGCAGGGTCCTGCATTCAGGTGTGTGGCACTCAACTGTGGGTGTGGATGCCCTGTGGCAAGGGCTGAAACAGTCTGAGGTGCGAGGAGACTGACAGATCCCAGGTTCAGGTCTCCTCATTTCCACTTTTGGGCTTGGCCTCCTGCAGGCTCAGGAGGGAGAGATGTTGAACTCTCCTGGACACAATGAGGGTGGCATCTTGCCCCAGGGTGTCCTGGAGCTACTTTCTAGATAAAGGAGGGCTTGGGAGGATGAGACAGGCAATGCCTCTGTCTGAGCCCACCTTCTCCCTCTATCAAATGGGTGAGAACACTCACCACAGGATTTCTGGGACCAGAACTGTGAAAAGACTTGGTTTAGTAACAGAGATTCCAGTGTATCTGTCAGATGGGTCTTGAAATGTTTTACTGGTTGGCTGGTCTTCCTAGTATTTTGGGATTGTAATATGCATTCTTCTTTTTTTTCTCTAGTCTATAATGAAATATTTTTAGAAGCCAAGAATCTATGAAGTGTTAGTTAAAAATGTGAAAATGTAGATACAAGAATTTTGTGTTTTCTTTTTTATGTTTATATGCTTTGACATTTTATTTATTTTTATATAATACAGAAAGGTAAATGTATTTAGGTGTACCAATAAAACAATTGGGGGCTAATCACAGTTCACAGTTACTTTAACTTTCTATGCTTTCGTTAAAAATAAGTATTATAGTTAACATTGTAATTCATAAATGCAACTAAATTACATGATATTAAGAGAATCAATTCTATATACAAAATATGAAGAAAAACAATTAGATGTGAGGGGTGGGTTTGATTATAAAATGTTATAAGAAGACATAGAAATTTGGCATTTGGAAAAGTAACTTTGCCTTATAATTTTTTTTTTTTAAGTTTTAGTTTAAATAAATACAACTAAATAAATGAATTTTTTCTCTTTTTTATTGTTTGGGATTCATCAAGGATATAAAGATTTAGGTTATACTGATTGCATTTGTTAGGTAAATTCCCTCTTATAATTGTGTCCACTCCCAAAAGGTGTGCCATACACTGTGACCCCTCCCCCTCTCTTCTCCCCTCTCCCTGTTCCTTCATTCCCCCACCCCCCACCATTTATTATGTCATCTACTGCCTTCTTAGTAGAACTTAATACATTGGATTATTGTTCTCCATTCTTGTGATGCTTTACTAAAAAGAATGTGTTCCACCTCCATCCAGGTTAATACAAAAAATGCAGTCTCCATCTGTTTAAATAGCTGAATAGTATTTTCCCTGGTATACATATATCAAAGCTTATTAATCCATTCCTGGTTTGTGGGCATTTAGATTGTTTCCACATTTTGGTGATTGTAGATTTCTCTGCGATAAACTGTCTATTACAAATGTCCTTATGATAAAATGATATCTTTTCTTCTAGGTAGATGCCTAGTAATGGGATTGCAGGATCAAATGGGAGGTCTAGTTTGAGTTCTTTGAGGATTCTCCATACTTCCTTCCAAAAATGTTATATTAGTTTTCAGTCCCACCAGCAGTGTAAAAGTGTTCCCTTCTTTTCACGTCCATGCCAGCATTTGCCACTTTGACACTTTGCAATGTAGGCCACACACATCACACTGTAGTATTTTCTCACTGGGGTTAGGTGGTATTTCAGGGTGGTTTTGGTTTGTATTTCTCTGATGATTAGGGATGATGAGCATTTTTTCATGCATTTGTTAGCCATTCTCCTGTCTTCTTTAAAGAAGGTTCTATTCGTGCCTCTTGCTCAATGGTATATGGGATCATTGGCTGTTTTTTGATGATTAATTTGAATTCTCTGGAGATCGTAGTTATCAAGCTTCTGTCTGATTCATAATATACAAATAAGTTTTCCCATTCTGAAGGTTGTCTTTGATTGTTGTCTGCTTAGCTGTATAGAAGCTATTTAGTTTAAGTTCCATTCATTTATTTTTGTTATTGCAATTGCTGCTACATTCTTTTTGAAAGGTTCTGGATGCAAGAAAGGAAGATTATTCCAAGGTGGGAAACAAAGGTATTTATTTCCACCTGGATACATATTGGCTGAAATCAAGAAAGTAATTCCACACATGGGTTATGGTGGATGGGGATTTAATGGGTCAGGGAGGGTAGGAATTGGTGGTATTCCTATTTTGTGGGAGGGGACATGATTCTGACCCTTCCTGGACAGCTCATGAACCTAACCCTGCCTGGGCAGGGCAAGTTTATTTGAGCAGGTACACCTGATTCTATCATACCAGCCTCTTTAGTTTATTATAAAGTGGTAGGATGATGGGTGTAGTGTCTTTTTGACTGTTTCTTGTGGGAGGAGGGGCTGCGTGGGCTGCCTGTGAAAAGAATGGGAGGGGGAGGGGAGTGGTGTTTACAAGCAGTCTTTGGCTTTTTCATTTTGAGGTTGTTGGAATCCAGTGGGGCAAGGATATGAGTTGTTTTCTGATTACTCCTTAATAAATGGAAAGATGAGACGAAGGATTACTGTTCTAAAACTGAGAATGAGAAAAAATAATAACATAATTAGTGGCTCTATCACATACAATAATTGGGAGTGTCAGGCCACTAGTAATCCTGAGAGGACATTTCCACCTAGTAGGGGAATGTTGTTGTAGCAGGAAAACCGACGCAGACAGAAGACTCCAGGAACCAGTTAATAGAGGAAGCAGTGAGTTTATTCCAGCCAGGAGACTCTGCAGACTAACGTCCTAAAAACTGAGCCTCCTGACTCAATCTCTTGCCTTTCTTTTATATATTTTTTAGGACTAGGGTGCATATGAGAGTCATAAAAGATGTGAGAGACATGAAAAACATAAAAGCCTTGGGACTTAAGGGAAGGACAAATTGGCCTGCACCCTTGACACCAGGCGGGCTACCTGTCTTCAAAGGTGAGGGAAGGCTAAGGAAGTTACATGGTTACTATCTAGGCCCAGTGCATACCAAGGAAAGGATATACAGACAACAGATACATCTGCTACAGTAGAGGTAGTGTTGCAGGAAGACAAGGCCCAATGGAGAGAAAGAGCACCCAAACACCACGTTTATAAGAGGAAGGGCTTTATTCACCAGCTGGGAGCTTACCGCATAGAAGAATTCCAAATGGCCATGCTCCCCATCTGGCTTGATCATTCCCTTTTTATCAATAGTCAAAAAGTTCCACCCCACATGTACCCTTCTTATTGGCCAGTTTGAATCAAGCAGGAGACGCTATTCCAGCCCCTACAGAACTACAGGATTTCACAGAACTTGGAAATTTCCAAGTTCCAGGAGGTTAAGTTTACAAATTCCTAAGGGTTGAGTCACCATGGAGAGAACCCTGCAAGTGTATCCTTGTGTTCTCCTTGAGAAGATCTGTTCTCCTAGACCTCACCCTTCTTGGTTATCCTCTCTCATTCCCCCCTTTTGAGACTCCAATATATTTTAATTTGGCATCTCAACTATCAGCTTTTTTCTGTAGGTGCCGATATTAATTACTTTTTAGCACTAAGGTTTTAGGGACTGTGACTTCTTGGATTCTCTACTCAGGCCTTAATAGTACCGTGGTAGTGGGCTAATATATATACGAGTTTTTACTTTTCCCTGTGACATTTCCCCCCACCTTTTCCCAAAGTCCAAAAATCCAATTGAGACAAGTTCCTGGAGGAGTTTCCTCAGGCTTCAGCCATGCGTTGGCCAGCCAGCTCCCCGTATGAGGCTGGAGCAGGGCATGTTGACTGTCCTAAAAGTTACCTTTACTTCCCAAGTGGCAGTGAAGTCCTATTCAGCCATCTTTGATGACTCCATGTGAAGAATCCTTCCACTTTCACTGCTGTGTGTGGTCAGGATGATGGTGGAAAGTCCTTTCTTTCTTGTTTTCAGGGGGATTAGTTTCTGATTCTAGACCTAGACTTTGTTTCTTTCATCTGAAAGGATGTACAGACACAAAAGACTAAACAGAACATGGTTACTTACCCCAGTGAAGATTTTCCTTGCTATTCTTTCTAGGGTGTTTGTCTATTCAGTTCAGTCCTTCCCAGTTCTTTTAGGAGTTCCTGCTAAATTGCAGAGGATTGACAGAGGACTCTTTGAATAACACCAGTGGCTGTATTCAATTAAGCATTGCTTCGTGGCAGAATTTACTAATTTCTGCTCTTATGGTTCTGTGCATGCACTTTATTCTGTCTAAACTTTGAGGCCTATAAGTTATTCAAAAAATTAGCTTATTATTTGCACTAGTTCTGTTATGAAGGGTAGCCCATTGTCAAGTTTAAACCAGAGTGGGAACCTAAACCATGGGATGATTTCTCTGGGCAATACTTTTACTACTTCAGGAGTCCTTTTATCCTTGTGGGGAAGGATTTTACCTCTACCAAGTCTGATAGATCATCACCAGCAAATACTTGTTCTCTCTAAACCTGGGCATTTCAGTAACGTCTACCTGAAAGTCCTCGAAGAGCGTTACTCCATATGACTGGATTCCTGGGAGTACCCTCAGTCCTTGGCACACGTCAAACTGGCTGTTGGTGACACACTGTAGACTGACAGTTTTGGCCAGGTCTGCCAGGTGGGATATGTAGAAGTACCGGCCCAGCAACTTCATCAAATACTCCTGTCACCACAGTGGTTCCTAGAACCTGGAGGACTGCTACTCTTCCATCTGGCATCTTTACCCTTCCTCCCTCTGCTTCCTGGGTCCCCTCTGCTGCCAACCATTCCTTCTCCTCCTGGGAGTAGATGCAGTGATCTCTGGAACCCCTGGGATGAGGAGAGCCACTCGTGACACCTAGTATGGTTTAGATGCAGCCCTTTTTGCCTCTGTACTGACCCTAGTGTTCCCTTTAGTGATGGTGGAAGCATCTCCTTAATGTCCATGACAGTGCATCACTGCCACCTTCCAGGGTATCCATACTTCCTCTAGTAACTTAAGTATCTTCTGCTGATACCTAATGTCCTTTTCCCCAGAATTTAATAGTCCCTTCTCCTTGTACGATGCCCTGAGTACTTGAAGAGTTAGAAAAGCATTCACATTTTTCCCTTGACTTAGTTCTAAGGCTCTGGTCAAGGCAACTAACTCAGCCTTCCAAATCAATGTTTCTTGGGGTAGGGGCTTAGCCTCTACAGTCTCTGTGAAGGTGACCACATCATACTCAGCCTGCTGCTCACCTTACGCCATCATGTAACTGCTTCCATCTACATACAAGTCCCAGTCTGCATCTGTTCAAGGCTGGTCATGCAAGTCAAGTCTACTAGAATACACATTATCTATAACTTCCATATAGTCATGCTCAGTCTCTTTTCCACTGACTGGAAGGAGCATGGCTGGGTTCAGGGTGTTCTTACATTAGAGAGCAAAAAATGTCCTTTAGTGTCCATTAAAGTGACCACAGAGTGGGATACTTTCACTCTGAGATCCTGCCCTAGAGTCAGCTTATCGGCTTCTTGCACAAGGAGAGTCATAGCGGCTACAGTCCATAAGCATGGTGGCCATCCTTTTGCCAGTCCATCCAACTGCTTAGAGAGGGAAGCTACAGGTCTTGGCCAGGACCCAACCAGCTGGGTTAACACACCTACAGACATCTTTACTCTCACTGAGATATACAGTGTGAAGGGCTTGGCCAAGTCTGGTAGCCTCAATGCAGGTGCATTTATCAGCCTCACTTTTAGCTGGGAGAAGGCACATTCCTGTTCTCCTCCCCACTCCAAGGGCTCTCCTTCCTCTCCTTTAGTTGCCTCATACAAGTGCTTATCCAAGACATTAAAGTTGGGGATCCAAAGATGACATAAACTAACTGCACCTAAGAACTCCCAAACCTGCTTTTGGCTCATGGGGATGGGGAGGCGATTAATGACCTGCCTCCATTTCATGCCTAGATTTCACTACCATGGCTGGATAGTAAATCCTAGATAACCTACTTGCCGCTGGCAAATCTGGGCCTTTCTTTTGGACAGTATGTAGCCACATACCTCTAGATGTCACAAAAGACAGTCCGTGCCTCTGGCACAGCCCTCCTGGGTAGTGTGCCCTAAAAGGATGTCATCAACATATTGGAGCAGCACACATTCTAATTCCTCAGTTGGGAATTTCTGGAGCATTAGTTGAAAATATTAATGAATCTTTAGAAAATCTAGTGGACATTTTTAATTCTTTCGTTGTTTTGGAAGTTGGAATTTGATAAAAAGTTTCTGGATGAGTTTACTTTTGCATTGGAGGATTATGCTGGTTGTTATGGAGGATAGGTCTGAGAATATCCTGGAGAGCTGGTTTGGTTATAGCAAATTTCTTCAACATGTGGATGTCATTAAAGTATTTTATTTCTCCATCATAAATGAAACTCAGTTTGGCTGGCTACAGGATCCTGGGTTGAAAGTTATTTTGTTTTAGCAGATTAAAAGTCGATGACCTTTCTCTTCCAGCTTGAAAGGTTTGATCAGAGAGATCTGCAGTTATTCTAATATCCTTCCCCTTGTAGGTTATCGATTTCTTGCATCTGGTTGCTTTCAAAAGTTTCTTCTTCCTATTTAATTTAGTGAACTTAATTATGATGTGCCTGGGGGATGTCTTATTCAGGTTGAGTTTTGCTGGAGTTCTGAAACTGTCTGCTATCTGAATTTCAGAATCTCTTGGCATGTCTATAAAGTTCTCTTTCATAATCTCATGAATAAGAGATTCTGTGTCTTGTGAAGCTGCTTCATCGCTTTCGGGGATCCCTATGAGGCAAATATTGGTTTTCTTCGAGTTATCCAAGAGCTCTCTGAGAGAGTGATCTGTTTTTGCCTTCCATTTCTCGTGCTCTTTGGAGGTTTGATAGCATTCGTAAGCTTTTTCGTCTATGTCAGAAAACCTTTCTTCTGCTTGCTCCATTCTGTTACTGAGGGATTCTACTGAATTTCTCAGATCTTTAAGGGCTGCAACTTCTTGTCTCAATGTGTCAAAATCTTTGGTCATTTTTGTCTTTGAATTCGTTGAATTCTTGAGACATCTTTTGGGTCATCTTTTGAAATACTGCTTGAAATTCTGAATTGAATACTGAATACTTGAATACTGAATTCCATGGATGGACTGTGTCCATTCATTGATACACTCATTCACCTTGTTACTGGATCTTTGTAGTGAGTGACCCTGTGTTTCTAATGATTTCTCAAACCCTGCAGGGTGGAGAGCTTAAATCCTCTTTAGCCTGCTTAGGAGACACTTTAAATTGCTAACTTGGGCTAGGCAGAAGCTTTCCCAGGAAAACGCTGTGGCTGGGATCACTCCTTAAGTGGCTATCCACTTACCCAGTGTGCCAAAACCAATCTCGCCTTATGCCCCTGAGGGCTAAGGCTGCGAGGCGTCTCGGTCCCCGCCTTTAGGCTGCTCAGTCACTAGATTACTCGCTTCTGCCCGATGCCTGTTCTGCGACCCTGAGGGTGGAGCTTGTCAGGGAAGTTCTCCCACAATGGCTCCACACAGCCCACCACCAAATACTGGCAGCTCTGTGTGGCTCGGTGGCC
>CAUYRH010086878.1:0-14614 GCA_963574655.1 Perodicticus potto | reverse complement strand
GCTCAAGCGAGTCTCCTGCCTCCGCCTCCCAAGTAGCTGGGACTACAGGTGCCCGCCACAACGCCCGGCCATTTTTTGGTTGCAGCTATCATTGTTGTTTGGCCGGCCCGGGCTGGATTCGAACCTGCCAGCTCAGGTGTATGTGGCTGGCGCCTTAGCCCGTTGAGCCACAGGCGCCAAGTCAATCTGAAATATTTTCATCAAACTGTTTAACATAGGCTTCATGGCATTTTCTTAATCACTTTATGAAAACATATGTCTTCTGCATTTAGTAAGTTTCACCTGTACCCTTCTAAGATGCACTGTAGGTGTGATCCCACCAAAGTGGGCAAAGATTCTGAAGAAAAGAGTTGAAGAGGCTTGGGATAAAGTTGTAGGGACAGCTCTGTGGGAGCAGAGACGGGCCTGACTCAGATGAAATGCATGCTCTCTGGATCCTTGTCTCCTGCCGGAAAGGGCTTAGCTGGCTGTCTCACCTGTGTAAATATTGTGTTTTATGAGGCCTGGAAAGAGCAAGACTATGTGTGCCCAGGGGTATTCTTGGGAGGGTCTGGGAAAAATAAAAGCCCAGCCTGCTTTGCCCAATTCAACACAAAACAGGCAGTAGTTGTATAAAAAACCAGGGTGTTTGTTTAGGAGACAATGACCTTTCTGGTTGTCTCTTAGAGGCCCTGGGTGCTGGGAAGTCACAGCTGGGTGGGCGTTTGGAGCAAGGGGAGGGAGGGGAATGCTCAATGAGCTACAGGTGGACTTGATTGCTGTGAGTAACTTACTAGGAGAGGCAGGCCCAAGATAAGCCAGAACCTTCTAGGCATGAGAACACTGCCTGGATAACACGGTCTAACGGAAAAGCAAGATGCTGTGGCCAGATATGTCCGAGCAGGGCTCTGGTGGCCAGCTGGTTTTGTGTCCACGTGGCTCTGTGCCCAGGGTCTGATCCCTGCAATACATTGGTGAAAAGTGGCATAGACCCAAGTTCAAATCCTGGCTCCCACTGCCTTGCTGTGTGACCTTGTGCAAGTTGGTTAACCTCTCTTTGTCTTAGCTGCCTGCCCCTACTGCACTGTGGGGCTGCTGTGAGGATTGAATGAATTAGTATATAATGAGGTTCTGGACTCTGGCATACAGAAATTGCCACAGGAAAACCACCGTTGGTATTTTCACTATTTGTCTGGAGACCCCCTCCTCCTGGTCCTTAGTCCCATTGGTCTTGCTCTGACTCTTGGTTCAAGTTTCCCAGGGCGTCTTCCCGGACTCCAGGTATTTTAGTTCTCTGGGCCTAGGTCCCCAACTCAAATTTTGGCTTCTTTTTGTCTCCTCTGTGGGATCATACTGTGCAGGGCCGGTTGCTAGTATGACATATTAGTATCATAGTAATTAAAGACGTGGAGTCAGAGAGACCCAGCCTCGAATCCCAGCTCTGCCACTTAGTAGCTGTGTGATCTTGGATCAATCATGTAACCTGTCTGTGCCTCAGTTTCCTCTTCTATAAAATTGAGATGAATAACAACACTTAACCTTACAGAATTACAATGACAGTTACGTGAGAAAAGTCATGAAAAGTGCTTATGACAGTGCCTGGCACATAGAGTGCAGGAAGTTATTGCTGTTAAACCGTCATCACTGCTGTCCCCAGTGTCCTGAGTTCAAATCCTGGCTCTACTGTGTGACCTGGGGTGAGTCACTGCCCCCCTCTGGGCCTCATAGACATTGTCTTCTGCCTGGAGTAGCCCTTGTTTGCTGGTTGCCCATTTTCCAAGCTCTGATGTCCTGACCTCCCTGCTGCCTCTGACCTGGCTATTCCTGGAGACCTTTTCCTGGACTGGGTACCTAAGGTTACTGTCAAATCTGCCTCCATCACTTCTGGCTCCCATCACTGCATGTACAGATGTGAGTGATCTGGGACAGTGACAGCCAGCGCACAGCCAAGCTGCCATCTAGCCCTGAAGTCATCTCTTTATCCATCCAACAAATATTAATTGCACACCTATGGGGTAAGGGAACGTGTTCGGGCTTTCTTACCCACGGGAAGGTGCCTTGTGTGCCTAGACAGTTGTAACAGGGCACAGTGAAGTCACACTTATGTAATTGCTGCTGGGCATGTTGCCACTTTTGTCCCCCTGGGTATAAAGGCGCATAGGTCCTTTCCCCTGTGTGGGTTGTGGGTTGCAGGTTTTGATGTATAACTTAGCTTTCTGGCCACCAGGAGGTAGGGCGGACCTGCCCTGTAACTTTGCTCACCAGCCACCTGTAAGCTGAATAAAAGCCTGAGTTTCTCTCCAGTCTGGTCAATTAGAACACTGGGGTTACACCACCTAATCAAGCTAGGTACCATTTTATTTTTATTTATTTATATTATTATTATATTTTTTTGCAGTTTTTGGCCGGAGCCGGGTTTGAACCCACCACCTCCAGTATATAGGGTTGGCGCCCTACTCCTTTGAGCCACAGGTTTGAGATAGAGTCTTACTCTGCCAGCCTGGGTAGAGTGCTGTGGCATCATAGCTCACAGCAACCTCAAACTATTGGGCTCAAGAAATCCCCTTGCCTCAGCTTCCTAAGTAGCTGGGACTACTGGTGCCCACCACCACATCTGGCTAGTTTTTCTATTTTTAGTAGAGACAGGGTCTTGCACTTGCTCAGGCTGGTCTTAAATGCCTGAACTCAGGCAATCCTCTCACCTTGGCCTCCCAGAATGCTAGGATTACAGGTGTGAGCCACCGTGCCTGGCCATAGGTGCCATTTTAGATAATGTGGGTATTTAACCAAAGAGTTCCTAGCCCCTGGCAGAAGGGGTACTGACCACCAGTCTCCACTTCCCTTCCTGGGGGAGGCTTTGTTCATTTGGAATGATGTTAGAATGGAATTACGGGTACTGGCTGGTTCCCGGTCTGCCATGTCCTTCTTTCCATCGGCAGGCCACCCACAGAATTCCAGGTCATGGTTCTCCAGCAGAGTGAGGATGATGGTGACATGGGAGGCAGACTCCATAGCTGATGCAGGGCCTGATGGGCCATTGAAAGGACATGAGGTGATGGGGAGCTTCAGAAGGGCAGAGAGCTGGGGGTGACCTCGCTCTCTGGCTGCCCTGTGGAGAGCTGGTCATGAAGCTGAGGGACTCCTCATGCCAGCTGTAGGCTTGGTCCTGTCCATTCCCCCTCCCTCGTTAGCCAGGCCCTGGTGACACCTGGTCTCTGAGCTGCCATGGAAGGTAGCTGATGGTCTCCTGCATGCAGAATGGGGACTGAAGACCCCATTCGTGGCAAGGGAAAACACCCCCAGAAAAAGGGAAAAATAAAAAAGTAAGCTGAGTGAGGCAGAACAAAGGAAAGTCAGCTGGTTTAACTTGAACTGGCTGATGCTAAATTTCTTATCTGAGCAAGTTTCCTGCTTTTCCTAGAACTCTGGCCTATTGGGGATACAGCATACAAACATCCCTGCTGGGTCTGCAAACACTCTGGAGAAAATAATGGCCACAGGAGATGCCGTGGCAAGGCCTGAAAAGATACATTAACTAGGCTGTTTCCTGCCCAGTAAACAGACAAAGCAAACACCCATTGTGGGGATTTGTATTTGGCTGGGGCAGAGATCAAGGGAACAGCTCAAACCTTGAAATATGGCAGGAGGGCTTATATCCCTTATCGCAGAGGAAGACCCTCTGCGGTGGTGATGAGAGGAAAATTCCTCTCTCTCACCGATTCTTCAGAGGAGACTGAAGCCAGTGGCCTTTTACTCCATGGCGAACCAGCAGAGTTTAACACCTCCCTAGGAAAGTGTGTGTGTGACCTCAGGTAGGAGGCTCCCCCCACACAAGGCTCAGGTTCTGGATTTCTCAGGGCTGCTCAGACCCTGAAAGTTAACGATTGTAGAAACCACAGGAGCTGATGTGCTCACTCAGAGAAACTGCTGGCATCTTTGTTCCCTTCCTCAGCTTCCCCTTTGGGCTAATGAGCAAACAGCCTTCAATAAAAGCTGAGTGGAACTGACACTGGGGGCCACTGCCAGAACCCCTCAAGTGGCAGTGGTCTCCTGAGTTCCCACCTTTGAAAATTCTATTCTGTGTCATGTCTCTTTCTTTCTTGTCATTTCTAACTTTATATTTCTTCAGTCAATGGTGGCCAGATCCAAGGTCTTAATGGACCCTGCCCTTGGGGCAGGACCCCGGTAGCTCCCAGTGAGGCAGCTGACTGGAGCCTGGATTAGGGTCACCCCTGGGTGCTGCCCAGGCCCCATGCCCTACACTCCTACACATGGCACCCCACCCTGGGTCATCCCTGGTTTATGTAACTGGAGTTTTCTCCTGGGACTCTGAGCCAGTGGTGGTGGGAGAGGTGCACTCAGAACTGAGAAAAGTGACAGAGAGGCACGTGGTTATGTTCAGCTCATTGACCAAGCGCTGTGTCCAGTCTGTGGCTGGCCGGTGGGAAGACAGTGCTCACTGTGACATCACTAGGATGACCTCCAGCCAAAATACATACTGATCTCAAGAAACTCAGCTAGTGGGGGGAAAAAACTAGGAGAGAAATAATTCCACTGCTGGGTGACAATAGCCACACAGAGAGAAATAAGGATATGGTGGGAGCCTATGGGAGACCCGAGGGGTCAGGGCCGAGGAATGGAGGAAAAGGAGGTAGATGAAGGTGATGTGTCAGCGGATTCCTGGGAGGTCTTGAAGTCAGCCAGGTGGAAAAGTGGGGAGATGAGACTATTGGAGCAGCCAACCCTGCACCCCTGCACAAATGAAAAAACCAAACAGAGGCACTAGCAGGTGGGGACCGTTGGGGACTGTGGGAAGCTTGGTGTGGCCAGAGTGAAGTGGAGAGGGTGTGACTGCACAGCCCTGATGCTGATTTAAGAAGTTGGGCTTTGTTCTATAGACTATGGGTCAGCAGACCTTTTAATCTTTTTTTTTTTTTTTTAATAGTTTGGGATTTATTTATTTATTGACTTTTTTTTTTTTTTTTTTTGGTTTCAGCCGTCATTGTTGTTTGGCAGGCCCGGGCTGGATTCGAACCCGCCAGCTCAGGTGTACGTGGCTGGCGCCTTAGCCTGTTGAGCCACAGGCGCCGAGCCTTAATCTTTTTTTTTAAAAGGGACAGATAGTCAATCTCTTTGGCTTTGTCAATCAAACATTCTCTGTCTGAGATCCTTGCTGCTACTATGGTGGTGTGAAGTAGCCACTGCCAGTCTGTGATGGGGCGAGTGGGTGAGTGTTCCAATAAAACTCTAATTTAGAAAAGTAGATGATGGTTGGATCGGGCCATGGACTGGAGTTTGCTGACCCTGGCGTGGACAATGGAGAACATATGAGAGCTTTTAGTGTTGATGATTTCACTGATATGATCATGGATGGAGTCTTATGTCCCCAATGTGTGCCAGGCATTGTGCTGGGCACTGAGGATCAGAGATGATGACTCAGGTCTCTGCTTCTAGGGACCACGGTTCAGAGGGGACACAGACCCCTATATGAGCAGTTAGATTGCTGGCTCCCTGAGGGTTTGACCCCATAGCTCCTGTCTGTTTTGGTGGTATTATATCCTCAGAACATAGCACGTAGTGTGTGCTCCATAAATATTTGTGGAGCAAGTGAACAAAGGAATGAGTCTTGCCATCCTGGTGACTCTGGCCAGTGCTATGACACAGATGCAGGTGCAGTGTTTGACAGGTGCCCCAGGGAGTGATTGACTGCCTCTAGGAGTCTGTGTGACGCAAGGGTGGAGTCTGCCTCGGACTCTGAAGGAGGGATGGGGTTTTCATATTAGGGCTGGCAGGTGCAGGGAAGGAGCAGGCGCAGAGGGGAGGATGGGCCAGATTCACTTTCCCCCCGTTCTCTTCCATTTTCTTTGGTTTCTTCTGTTAGAATTCTTACCACCTGTGCAGGTGGGTCCCTGGACCTCAGGAAGTATGACCTGCAGAAAAAGCCTCCATGCACTTGAACACTACCTGCTGGGAATCCCCACGTCCTGTTCATCATCAGGGCCACCTTACCCCTCTGGTGGCTTTTGCTGTTCCTCCATCAGGGGAGGCCAGATTGGTGGGGGCAGGTTGAGAGAGTCCATCAGATAAAATCATTCTCTAAGCCACATTATGGCTGAGCAGACTGCTTTATAATGATAACGCTGTAAATGCAAAAACAAATGTTATTACATTCTAGAATTGAGATTTATGGTGCCGATTTCAAGGACACGGATAGGCTATAGCTTCTCCTTTTATGTTTTTCCAAGTATAAACCATGCAGTTGGGTGGTTGGAGCCCCGAGGTCATCATGGAGAGAAGGCAGGCTGTGATCTGATCTAGCACCAATGTCATGGAGTGGTGGGGGTCTGGGGAACCCACCTAGTGTCCCCCATTGTAACACCTTATGTTGCTATGGTGCATCTCCCCAAACCAACGAACTGACATTGGTTAGTGACTGTTACCTCAACTCCAGGCTTTACTTGGAGTGTGTGCCTTCCCACTAATGTCCTCTTTCTCTTCTGGGGTCTAGTCCTGGTACCATCTCGCATTGGGTTGCTGTGTCTCCCTACCCTCTGCTGCTCTCTGACAGTTTCTCAGAACATACTTCTATCGTGTCCTTCCTGTATCCTTATTTCTCCAGTTTCCCACACTGCCTGTATCTCAGCTGTGACTGGGGCCTCCATGACACTTTCCCCAAACATCTCAGCACGGTCACCCATGATGAGTGCTGGACTTGGAGCCCCCTAGGCCCGTCATCCTGTTTTAACTTTTCCACTTGTTAGTTGCATATGTTAGAGCAAATTACTCCTATTGGCTTGGATTCAGGAAATAGAAAACTAGAGTGGCGTAAGCACTGAGGACAGCATGGTACCTTATGTGCTAAGAAGTCCCGAGGTTGTGGAGTGGCCAAGGCTGGCTCAGTCAGTGGCTCAGTGAGGTCACTGGGGACCCCACTCAGGTTCCCTCTGTCTCAACACTCTTCTACCTTGAGCTTGTCTCAGCTGCCACTTAGATTTTCTTCCTCCACACCTGGGAACCAGAGTCCCCTTGGGCTCAGTCTGCTTGGGGGGGCTCCTGGCTATTTCCCTGTGGCCCACGTCTGGCGCAGCTTTGTCTACATGTTGGGAGCTGTGCCTCCTTGCTCCTGCTCACGGCCTCTGGCTGGTAGCTGCAGCCTCTCACTCCTGAATTCCTTCAGGAGGGTGTCCCCTGGTGAGCCACAGTGTACAAACCATCCAGCCCCAGGGAGGTCCCTGCTGGCCTCCTGGAAGACCATCTCACTGGGCTTCACCACTCTCCATCACCTTGGGCAATATCCATATCCTTCACAAGCTGCTTCAGTGTTTCTTAGCTTGGCGGTGAGAGGTGAGCCATGCATGGCAAACGGGATGTCTGGTCACCTGTTTCGTGCATCCTGGAGAAGGCATTACCCTGGACCTCATGGGCCTGTTCCCAGCTTACACATGGCTCCTGACCTTGAGTTTGAGGTTTGGTGGGACAAGTAAGGTCAAGCGAGGAAAACCAGCGAGGTCAACTCTAGCCTTTGGCTTTGGAGGGGCCTTCCTGCCAACAGCCCTGTATTAGTCAAGAACTCACCATGAACGTGGAATACCTTAGGGCCTGAAATGCAAAGTGAGCTCAAAAGAGGCCCATTTTTGCATCTGTCACTCTGTTACTATCCACTTTGCTGCTATTACTAGTATTGAGAGGGATGGATGGGGACCAGATCCCAGTTTCCTAACTTACAGAGAGTCTCCTTTGCCACCCCTCACTATCTCCTGGAGGCTGGGGTCATAGTTGGCCGTATCAGGCACAGGCCCATCTTCTGGAATCAGTGCCTTCTCTGCCACAGCAGGCACGCCTTTCTCAGGGAACACACACACACACACACAGATGCTCACACGCAGGGAAAGCAATTAAAGGAACCAGCGCAGTGACACAGAGACAGTCTGTCAACTGCGCCAAGTTGACAAATTTTGCATTGTAAAAACAAAAACAGGAGCTTAACCCCCTCTCTCCTCCAGCTCAGAGTGTAACTGAAACAGCACGGCTCTCCTGCCAGGGAGAGAAGAGTGGAGCTAAGGTCTGGCTGGGAAAGAGGGGGGCTCTGTTGACAGAGGCAGCCCCATCAGGAGGGCTGGGCAGGGTTGGGGGAGGGTTCTCAGTGGGAGAAGGCTCTGCAAAGAGCCTGAGCTGAGGGGAAGAAACCTGAGGGTTACTGAGTACCTGCAGCCACGAGCGTGTGTAGGATCCCACTGCATAGGAGACCGGGTGTTTACAGGCGAGGAAGCAGGCTCCTGGCGTGCAGGCCTGCTCTGTTGTGGCCCTCTGTCAGGCAATGGTGCCGAGAGGATTCAGACCCAGTTCTGCCTGACCCCAAAGCCTCCCTCCTTTGGGTCACGGATCTCTGCACACCACATTGTGACGACCTGTTCACATTTCTTCTTTGTAGATGCCTTCACTGTGTGCCTGCTGAATTCTTTGACCTTGACCTTGCCTTGTGCCTAGAAGAGCTTGTGTTGAACAAATGTTCTACAACTTGATATGGTCAGGGCCAGGAACTATTCTAGATGGTGAGGATTCAGTGGTGAACAAAACAAAATTTCTACCGGGGTGGACTTTCCTTGCTGGTGGGGTCATGGGGGGACAGAAAGCTGCAGAGAATGACTCTCTGTGTGCTGGGCACTGTTCTAAGTCTTTACATCTTTTGCCTCTGATTCCTGTAATCTTCAGGCACATTTATGGGGTAGGCATAGCTATTTTCTTCACATTAGGGGTGAGGGTATCAAGGTGCAGGGAGGTGAGTAGCCCATGCCCACCCAGCCAGTAGGAAACAGCTGGGGTAGGAACATAGACCATCTGGTCCTAGAATCCCTGCCCTTGGCCTCAATACCACACTCTATCTTGCACTGAAGCAGGTTGGTACCCAGGAGGATGGAGCTGCTATTGTGAACTTGGAGAGCTGTCACTCCCCCCCCACCTTTTAGGGGTGATGTTGGCCAGGTCCTTACCTTCCCTGGGGAAGTGATGTAGGAGATTCACTCATCAAGGGCTAGAGTGCTGGGACACAGCAGTGGTTCATCACCCCAGGGGCCCAGCATCTAGACCTTTTCTATCCAGAGACATGAACACCAAGCACCGAGGATTTTCATAAATAGATCTTTCAAAAAAAATTTGTGTTTTAAATACATGTTATTCTTGCAAACAGCTCTTTTTTCTCTACTTCTATGTTTAATAAACACCACTTGTGATTACTTTGGGCCTGTTCTTGCAGGAGAATTTTGGTATTGAAAGGAAACTCCTGGGGCTGGAAGCCTGGAAGCTCTGGGCTTTGTGCCTGCTCTGCTGGGGCTGTGCATGCCCCAGAAAGGTGCTGGCTTCTCTGGGCTCAGCTTCTTGGCAAGGAGGAGAGGATTATGTCACTTTAGCTCACTCCTTTTATTATCTGGCTCATCGGAGAAGTCTGGCATCTTGGCTGATGTTGTGATGTGTGAGAGTGAGCAATGTCACAGTATGGGCATCTTAAAGGAACCTGCCTTTACTCAAAACACAAAGCCCTAAGCCAGTCCTACATTAAAGGCCCTTTCTCCTTGGTTACTATTCTATCCACTAACCATGACAACCCTCACTCCATCATAAGAAGACTAGGCCGTATTTTAGGCAGGAGGAGGGAAAAGTGTGTCCCATGTTTGTCTTTAGTCATCTTGCCCTGTGGGTCCTCCTGGGACCCTCTGTGATGCTGGTAGGGGCTTTGCCAGCTGGTCAGCTTGAAGGTGCAGGCTTCAGATCACCCAGGTCTTTGGGCTAACCTTCACTCTCTCATCTGCTAGCTCTGTGGCCTTGGGGAAGTTCCTAAATCCCTCTGAGACTCAGTTTTCCCATCTACAAAGTGGGTATTGTAATAGCAGAGTTGCCTACTGTGAATCTGAGATTGGTGTTGGGGAGAACTGTGGCTTGAGACTGACTTTTGGGAGCCATTGGTGCTATGGAGGAGGAAGTTCAAGATTAGAGAGTAGAAGAGATTCCTGTGTGTGTGTGCAGCAGACAGTCCATGTAGGCAGTTCTGGGAGCATGATCATAAACAGGAGCTGGAGATAGGAGCCATGGAGGGTGCAGGAAGGAGCAGCCAGTAATTAGGAGCAGTGGCACAGTGATGTCCCATTATACCAAAGTCCTGCTTATATCCTGTCATCTTCATTAGATTTGATTTCCTGAAAGCAAACATTGTCTTAGTCATCTCTGTATTCGCCAAATCTGACACAGTGTCTGAAACATAGTAGATGCCTCCCAAATTTTAGTATTCTCCCCATATGTTTTGAACTACCTCTTATATGCTTGGCTGCTCTGGAGTTTTGTTTCCTTTCTCCACTCTGTGGGCCTCGAATGGCCTGTAATGCCCTGTTTCAGATTACTACTGTGACTCTCCTTAGGGCAGCACGGCAGGCATCACGGGTCCCACTACGCTGGCTCCCATGGCAGACATTGCAAATCGATCACAGTACTCTTTTCTCAGAGTCTGGGTCTAGATCTCAAATCCTTCTCAACTCCATATTCCATTATCAGCCAGTACCAATCAACAAAAATGGGGACTCAAGGTGGTCCTACTGGCCATCCTTGCTCCAGTGGAGTTGTTCCAGACAAGTCAAGAGTCTGTCTGGTTCCTCCTGGCTGCTGAGCGTCCTCTGAGCAGGGCCTTATGAGCCCATCTCAGCATGGCTCCGGCCCTGTGAGGTCTGCACTTTTGCCTGTAGTTTTCTGGCCTAGTTTGGTTCACACCATGGTGGCTCTTAAAAATATTTTCCTGGCAGCAAATGGGTGTCTCCCTGCTGGGAGGAAAAGAGAAGAAGAATTAGCCGCTTCCCATCTGAGAACTTCCAGTGGAATTGATTTATCCTAGCAGAAAGAGCCTGGCATTTTCCTTCCAAATTAATATGCAAATGAGCATAAGCAACACCTCCCACGGGCAGGTTCAGAACACAGCAGCATTATCCCGGAACATTTATTAGCACTATTAATAGAGTTCACTGCCTCCCTCCTCCCCCCTGCTTTTATTGCCATTCTAATTATGGACCGTTTTGTTTCATTTCATTTTCAGCGTCTCTGGTGCAGGCCCACTGTGATGGCGAGGAAGGATGCTCTGTCGGGCAAGTGGGCTGCGGGGTAGGAGGCTGCATCTCTGTGGGTGCCTCTGCACCACGCTGCTGTCCTCACCTGGTGCTGATCCTCTGCAGAGGCCACTCTTTTCCCTTCTCTGACACCTTGGGAATTGGGAGAGGAGGCCTGTGGAGGCTGGGAAGCCGCCCTTGGTGCTCTGTTACAGCTGATCAGTCCTTGAAGGAATGTTGGGGTTCCTCCAGGAAAGTGGCATCAATGGTCCCTCGCCTTTGTCCTCCCCCTCATCCCAGCCCCTTGGAGGTCCTGCAGGAGGCAGTGTCTCTGGCTGGCACCCATGTCATTCCCACGACAAGCCATTGAGGCCAGGGAGAATCCATGTTTACTAAGGAGGCACTCTTCCCTTTAACAATGTAGTTGATGGGGCTGTTGGGGCAGCAAGATTGCTTTCTTCTGAAGTCCCCCTCCTTGGCTTAGAGATGACTATTTCTTTTCCTCTCTCTTCACATGCATCTGTGTCTTCTCTTTCAATGCATCTGTGTCTTAATCTTCTCCTCTTAGAAAGACATCAGTCCTACTGGATTAGGCCTCATCCTAATGACATCTTTTAAATTTAATTTTATCTTTGAAAGCCTTATCTCCAAATATGGTCATATTCTGAGGTACTGGGGGTACTGCAACATATAAATTCTGGGGGACATAGTTTAACCCATAACAGTTGCCTCAAGTATGAATGGAATTGTTGGAAAGATATTTGGGAAGGGTATCAGGTGGCTAGACCCACAGTAAGGCACTTAGTGGGACTGTAGCATTAAGTGAGCTAAGGGAACAGCCTAGAGGGTTTGCAGCACCAGACCTGTGATCTCTGGTCCACCAGAGAGAGAGACAGAGGTTCAGACTCTGCATCTGAATCAGAGGTCTGGGACCCCAAAGATGAGAGAGTGAGGATAGAGCCTTCAAATTTCTACAGGGGCTCAAGGATGCTACACCCTAATGTCCACCAACACTGCCCGCCATGAGGCAGGCTCAGAAAGGACTGGAGAGAGCTATTAGGAAGGAGATTTGGTTCTGGACCCCCTCATTTTTCACCCTCCTCCTTCCAAATTAAAATTGTCTCCTATATACACTCCTTTGTCTTCCAAGCCAAGCTCTGCATTCCGTAAGAGCACCTGCCCCTGCCTCAGCTGTGTGACACAGGGCAGGGCTGGCAGACTTATTTCCTGAGTTCCTACCATGTGCTTGGCATTATCTTGTGTCTGAAATTTCCAACCTCATTCAGTACAGTGGCTCTGTAAGGAGGTGTTGATACACATGAGGTCCTTTAGTGCTACGGCTTGAACACGTGACCTTCCCCCATTTAGGTTAAAACTTAATCATCAATGCAATAGTATTAAGAGGTAGGGCCTTAGGAGGTGATTAGGTCACAGGGCAGAGCCCTCCCGAATGGGATTTGTGCCCTTGTAAGACAGATCGGGGAGAGGCTTTAGCCCCTTCCATTTCGTGAGGATGCTGCAGGAAGGCAGCATGTTTGAGGCAGAAAATCAGCTCTCACTAGACAGCCCGTTTCTGCAAGGCCTACCTGCTGAAGGCTTGATCTGGGACTTCCCAATCTCCAGAACTGTGATCAATGAACTATGGTCTATGAATGATCTGATCTTAAAATGTTATAGCAGCAGAAATGGTAGACAGGATTCTTTTAAGATCTCATCACTTGTAATCCTGCAACGTCATTACTAGGCATTTACCCAGAAGAAAAAAAAATTTTGTCACAGGACATGTACATTAGATTGTTTATCACAGCTCAATTTACAATCGTCAAGATGTGGAATCAACCCAAGTGCCCACCAACCCAAGAGTGGATTAACCAACTGTGGTATACATATATTGTGGAATACTATTCAGTTACAAAAGAAGATGGGGACTTTACATCTTTAGTATTAACCTGCATGGAGTTGGAGAACATTCTCTATAAAGTATCGCAAGAATGGAAAAGCAAATATTAGTCGATGAACTAATACATGCCCACGTAAGAGAAAAACTCAATTCAAGTTGGGGGAGAGGGGCGGGGGGGGGAGGAGGAAGAGGGATGAGGGTGGGTGTGCTTCCACCTGACGGGCACAATGTAAGGGTACATGGCAGACCTCCTGGGTGAGGGGCACAACTGCTATAGGGACCTTAGCTAACAAACACAAACATTGTAACCTAATCATTTGTACCCTCATATTGAAAGGCCAAATGAACCCCAATTTGTACTCCTTTTCCCCCCTCCCCTTCAGTACCCCCTTCAGCAGGTAGGCCTTGGGCTGTTAAACATAATCCTGTGGAGACAGGGGAGTAGCCCAGAGTTACAGCAGACCCTCGTAAAACAGCATTCCTATCCTCAGCTTCCCTGGTAACTCACCATCCCCCAACCCTGTAGATCTAACCTTGTAAAGCCTCCCTTGCCTTAAATATGCCACCCTTCTCCCCCACCTCAACTGAAAGAAAGGTATAAAATTTCCTCCCATTGTCATGCGGGTGCTGAGAATTTTCAGTTGTGAACCTTTCTTGTTGACCGGCCAATAAAGGACCCCATACTCCATTTGAACAGTGTGCTGCCGTTTTCTCTATAATTCTACTACCGTTCGGTACAACAATATTAATCTGAAATTAAAAAAATAAGATCTTACCACTTGTAAATGAATTCACTCATTCATTCAGTCAACAAACACTTATCATGGGCCAGGCTTGATGCTACAGAATGCAGCAGGGCCAAGCCAGACACGATGTCTGTCCTTGTGGACATCAGAGGCCGGCAAAGAGAAAAGAATTCTAACTCCTGTTGACTTCAAAACTCAGGCTTTTGTCTGTTGTTTCAGCATGACTTCTAAGAGAGAAGACAATTTTCGGGCTCCCTATTTTAGTGTTCACTTCCATCTGGAGGGGCGTTGCAGCATAGTAGTTAAGAACACTGACCTGGGATCTTGACACTGTGGGTTCAAATTCCAGGTCTATTAATAGTGACAGAGAATGAAGGGAGGTAATTTATGTAGTGAGTGAGTTGGAGGAATGTCAGAACCATGAAAAGAGGGCTGTATCCGGCACCTGGTGGTATAGTAGGTGCTCAGAAAAGTCTGTGAGATGAGTGAATCCCTAAATTACCCATGTTGGTTGACTGAATTCAGTAGTTAAGAAAGAAAATGACACCTCCTTGTCTAGCTTGCGGAGGCTACCTGCCCTTTTGTTTTTTCTTTTCTGGCTTCAGGGCAGACTGTTATGGTTAGAGTCTTGGGATGGGTGTGATTGAGGACAGATGTCACACTTTTTTTACTCAGATTAATTCAAGGGTACAAATGATTAGGTTACATCGTTTGTGTTTCTAAGGTAAAGTTTAAGTTACAGGTGAGCCTTTCTTTTTTTTTTTTTGAGTCAGAGCCTCAAGCTGTCACCCTGGATAGAGTGCTGTGGCATCACAGCTCACAGCAACCTCCAATTCCTGGGCTCAAGCGAGTCTCCTGCCTCTGCCTCCCAAGTAGCTGGGACTATAAGCACCTGCCACAACGCC
>CAUYRH010086872.1:0-11814 GCA_963574655.1 Perodicticus potto | reverse complement strand
TTAAGAAAATGCTATGAGGGCTATCTCTCACAGTACGATCAAAATGTTTCTGATTGTATATGAAGCACATTCTGCCCTATGATTGCACCAATGTACACAATTATGATTTAATAAAATTATTAAAAAAAAAAAAGAAATGTGCTACTTATACTCCTCAGTGTTCTAATTAGAAAAGGATGCTGGATTTTATCGAATGCTTTTTTCTGCATCTATTGAGAGGATCATATAGTCGTCTTTGGTTTTGCTTCTGTTGATACGGTGAATAACGTATCTTAAAAAGAATTAAACCTCAGCTCGGCGCCTGTGGCTCAACGGGCTAAGGCGCCAGCCACAAACACCTGAGCTGGCGGGTTCGAATCCAGCCCGGGCCCGCCAAACAACAATGGCTGCAACCAAAAAAAGAATTAAACCTCTTTGCAAAAATAAAATACAGCAGAACCTCTATAAGTTGACCACCCAAGGGATTATAACAAGCTGGTCCACATATGGAGGTGGACAACATAAGGAACTAGGCCTACCGTACTGACACATACATGTGGTATATGTCTGGTCTATGAAAATTAGATCAAGTAAGGAGGTGGTAAAGGTAAAGTGGTGGTCAACTGTGGAGGTTCTACTGCATTATAAAAATAAAAGGACTCTTCAGTATGTTGATTTTTCCATTGGATGGTACACACATATTGGTTTTTAGAAAATTGGTTGGTGTAGAGGGCTCTTTAGTGAATAGCAATTAACCTCTGCCCAGCCCTCTGCAATCCCAGTCCAGCTCCCAGAGCTAACTGCATTTAATCACTCTGTTTATACGCTTCTGGTTGCTATTTCCCTCTCTTTAGCAAAAATGCTTATGTCTCTTTCTCATTTCATCAAGAGACATTGTTGGACAAGCCCACCACCAGCCATTCCACCTCTCCCACCTGTCTTCTCTTCTCTCCTTCTTCTCTGCTGAATACACTACCCTGGGTTCTACCAACACTTTTCTCTGCAATTTCAAGTGCATACCTGGACCCGCCATCAATCAATCTTATCTTGTCTTGACTCTTTGTAAGTGGGGATTTGACATTCCCATCCTGCCCCACTCATCCTTCCCTCTCCCCTTCCACCCCTCACACTGTTCTCCAGGCCTTCACTTTCATATTGTTGCAGCAATTTGAATATATCGAAGCAAAAAAGCAAAAACCCATCACCACTCCATGTTGAAAAATCTTGTGGCAACATGGTGAACAAACACCCTGGTAAGGAGACAGTAGGCCCCTGATGAACATGGGACAGTGGGTTCCAGTCATATTTGCCAACACTTAAAAAACAGGAACCTGGCAGTGGCCTCTTTGTCCCTGGGAGGCAGGCAGCCAGTTCATCATTATTGCAGGTGGGAACAAAGACAAGAGGCATTTCACAAACTTCTATCTATGCTACAGAATTAAAAAAAAAAAATAAAGAAGGCACCCCATCTACTCTGCATCCTTTCAGAGTCTGCGAAGCCTATACAACTGCATTTCACTTTAAAACATGAAATTAAAGACATGAATGCAAGGTAGAACCATAATGGACCGTTAGAGGGAAACGAGGCATACTTAGGGGATGTCCTGGGCCTTCTCAATTTGGCTGAGCTGGTTGTCTGTGCTTTTATCAAAGACATTGCACTCATCTGGATGGACCATAGGCACGAGCCCTGCAGCCAGCTCCTTGTGAGGTTGCGGTGTTATTATACCCTGCCGTGCATCTGAGTTTCACACGTGCACGATGCCTTCCTGAATCATGTATAACCTGCATCCCATAATTCAGGGTTTCAGTTATTTTTATTTTCTCCTTGCCCCCATTACCTCTCCCTTGCTGTTACTGTACTAGAACTCAAGTCTTCTATAGCTTGGCTTGAAGCCGTCAAATCCAAACCCTGATCTGGTAGCTGTTTTGTTCATGAAGCACCCTGATACACGCTGTACTGTCCTCTCTGTGCCTGCTTCCCCCAGGGCACCGCAAACAGCCTGGTCCCAGGATTTTGTATAATGCTCTAAGAGCATGACAGCTTCAAACTGCTCTCTGATGTGGTAAAAGCACAGAAGCTCTCCCGTTTTTCTTATGTGATCACAGGAGAAAGCACAAGTTCAGAGCAATTTCACGCCCTAATATAGTGGTGCAACAGTTCGCAGCCATTGCTTAACTTGAATTGACCTCTGTCAATTCCACATCTACAGTCCTAGGCAGAACAATGGGATGGGGATGATGTCCACCGTTTAATTCCCAGAATCTGTGAACGTATTACTAAAATGGGAGGAAACATCCCCAGCTGTGCAGAGAGGGAGACACGAGTGTGGTTATAATATTGATGCAATGTGAGGACTTGACCTACCATTACGGGCTTCGATGACAGAGGAAGAGCTTATGAGCCGAGGAATGTGAGTGGCTTCCAGAAGCTGGACAAATCAAGAAAACAGTTTCTCCCCTGAAGCCTTGGGGAAAGAATGCAATCCTGCCAACATCTTGATTTTAGCCCAATAGGACCCACTTAGACGCCTGATCTATGGAGCAGAAATAATAATAGTGTGTTGTTTTTAGAAACTTAACTTTGTCGTAATTTGTTAAAATAGTATTAGACAACTAATACCCTGCCCTAGCCCAGATTAGGATGCCCTCAGAGGATATAAAAGCAGCCAATTCCTCATCACTTCCAGGCACGTGAGAATTCTTTATACACATATGTTATGTGTGGAGAAATCTCAGCTACCTGGGACTCTGGCAAAATATGTCACAGTGATACCTGAGGTTTTTATATAGCTAAGGACGTACTTGTTTAAAACCCAAAATGTTTTTTATTTTAAACATTTTGTTAGATGAACATTTTTAAACTTTAGGAAGATTAAATCATTTCTAAATCCGATAGATAGGTATAATATACATTGTATCTTCATACACATAATATGTCCCTGTATATATAATATATACTTTCATATATTGTCCTTAATATGTAGAGATTATGTATTTTCCTATATATACATATGCATACATATATACATATACATATTATTTTCTGCTTAAACAGAACCCATTAAACTTTATTTAACATTTCTGTGACATGTGGGAGAACTTATTATTTGGGGTATTAATTATTTTCCAATACTATAGAATTGCCTTTGGGGATTACTACCAGAAAACTATCATAGGTCGCAGGTTTTCTGGAAGTTCCCGATTTTAAATATTCCGTTCGCTTTAGTCTTATCAGACTACCTCTTCTGATTTTTAGCCTGGGCACCATGGTACCCATAGCTGTGAGGCTACTTGTCCTCACAATAAATGTCCTCAAACTATTGTCAAACAGGAACCCCTGACCATGGGTTTGCTTTGAATACATTAAAAAGAAATAAAACTATCTGGACGCTTCCTGTTTCTAACGCTAATAAATTTTCTGCACACATTTTTTCGTTCTTAAACCACCGAGCTACGCACATGGCAATACTAGCGACTGAGCCTGCCGGAGGTCAAGGGACTCTGGTGCCAGGCAGATTTGCGGCAACAGGGCCAGGAGAAAAACTCAGAATCGCTTAGTTTCTGTTCTTTGACCTGGTGGCCCTACTGTCCAGCTTTCGACTTCAGTAGGACACCCTGCTCTCTCAAGGAACCTTTACACCAGACTGTAGACACCAATCAAACACCCCAGCGTGATTACGATCTCTCTCCTCAAAATAATGCTTCCTTTCTACACCCGGTCTCAGAAGAGCTAAACCAACACAGGCCTCCAAACTCTAACCACAACCACCTTCATAAAGAGGGGGAGAAGTTCCATTTCTTAGTGGTCTGGTTGCAGCTGCTAAGGTCACCGCCTGCTCGGCTCACTGAAACAGGAGGCTCCTTTCCAGGGGGGGATGTGGCTAGAAGCAGTTTTATGCAAGAGGCCACCCACGTTTTGGCTCCAAGCTTCAGGCTTACTCGATTGACGGAGATACGCCTGCGGTTGCTAATCGCACGTACGGCAGAGAGGTGTCAACCAGCCTGTAGGTACAGAGCTGGTCTCTTGGCCGAGAGAGGAGGGGTGAACGTGTGGGTGGGTACCTGTGCATACACGCATGTTCCTGTATATGCGTGGGAGCTGTGTGCAATTGTGGGACTGTGCATGCCTGTGGATGATCGTGTGTGTGTGTTGTGTGAGTGTGAACTGGAGTGGGATAGTGTGTGCGCACGTGTCCATGTGAGTGTGTACTCATGCATACAGCCTAAGAAGAAACAGAGAGGGGAGAGATGGAGGCAGAGAAAAAACAAAAACAAAAACACAGCCAACAGGAAAAGGCAGAGAAACAGACTCATGGAGGGACGGGTACAGAGGGAATGAGTGAGCGGAAGAAGCCAGACGAGGGAGAACAAGTGACTGAGGGCACAGACAGAGAACCACAAGCAGAGACTCAAAGCACAAAACTCGGAGGTGTGAGGCCTCTGCCATCTCCAGAGTTCCATGCCCTGAAGGGGGAAGCTGGTGGCTTCAGAAGCTTCCGGGGCAGTGATGCCACCCGCTTGCCAGTTCTCAGTCTGGCAGTCACAGGTCCTCATCACCCAGCCTCAGCCCAGGCTCTGACCCTCACAGCCTGGGGAGATGGTGCCGTCCAGTCGTATCTAAAACCTCGCTGTGGAGTCTGTGGTTTTACTTTTTTCTAAGAACTTTGCAACATCAAACAGTCGAACTCACACTTGTCCTCTGCCTCAACAAGGTAAACAGTCGCTGCCCCAGCCGGGGTTCCTCCCTCCTGGAACACACACAGGAGGGGGCAGGGGCTTGCAGGGGCCTTGGGATTATAGGGCTCAAGGGCAGGGCCTGAGTCTGAGGACAATAAAAACCAAGCCTGGCACTTAGCGCTGAGCAGTGAGCAGGGAGAGGCCTCGATCCGGGGCAGGGCCCCAGCTGTAGCAGGAGCCCTTGGGCCAGGAGGTCAGGTGCTCCAGGCGACAGGGAACGCTAAAGCCCAGATCCCCAGACCAGCTACATGACGTGCAAATGTGACTTCCCTTGCTGGTCTGGGTCTCTTCTCATGCAGAAGAAATGGCTGTACTGGCTCTGTGGTTCCCAAAGTGCTCTGGGCACCCTGGGGGTATCCATGGAGCCTCTGAGGGGCTGTGGAAGAAAAGGGAGTCAGGTCTCCCCTCTGCACTGACCCCGAGCTGCCCCCATGTTTAAGACCATAAGCAAAGGAGGTCACCTGAGCTGGGTGAGCTCCACATCCCTGCCACCCCTGGAATTTAATGACCCACCTTTCTACACCAGGTGAGGGATTAGGCTAGTGCTAAGGGGACCCTGGGACAGAGTTGACAGTGAACTTCAGCAGCGAAAGAGGCTCCTCTTTCCATGTGCTTAGGAGACCTAGACTCCCCCTGGCCAGCCCGAGCAAAGGAAATTCACCCGTAAGGGCTGACACCTTATAATGGAGGCCCATCTGTGTATGGCTGCAGGAGCTTGAAGGGTGTACCCCACTCTGAAGGGAATACATGGCCTTGTCACCCTGGAATTTCTGGGCTGAGCAAACCATTAGTTGACATGTTATTCAGCCAGAAAGAAACAGAGGAGCTACTTCCTTGAAATCAGTGCTACCTAGAAGATTATGAATCCTGCAGAACCCCAAGGGGAAACCCAGATGAGATGGCTCAAGGGTGAGAAGGTCGGCTCGAGGGTGAGAAGGTCTGCTCAAGCTCTAGGGGTGAGGGTGGCTGGGCTTTGTACGCTAAATGCCTCCCAGCTGGCACAGCTGGTGCAGCCTGTTCTGTCCTTCCACTCCTCCAGAGAGCCACCCACTTTGTCAGCAAGCAGCCAGCATCCCTCAGCTTCCTAGACATATGTCACTTCTGTACTCTAGAGCTGCCCCACTGATGTCACAGCAGACTTGGTTAGTGTGTGTTCTGGAAGGATCCAAGAGCAGGTGACCAGCAGAAGAACCAGCCATCCTTAGCCGGTTCTCTCTGAGCTTCTCTCATGCAGGGAGGGCACCTACCTGTCTGTGTGCTCAGGGCCTGGGGAAGGCGTTCGCTGCCAGACTGAAAAATGACCGCAGATCAAAAGCCAGGTGGGCCAATTTGCTGAGTCAGGGAAATTGCATCCTGTTCCATTTGGAGGGTACAGCAAACACAGATGTACAAAGCAGAGTGGTAATTACATCTCCGAAGAAGATGCTAAATATTTAAATGCCTGCCTGGTGCTGGTTCTTATCAGCGGGGATTTTGTTGTGTTGAGTTTTATAGCAGGGAGCTTTTGTACTGAGTTATTTTTCTCTCATTCTGAAAAAGTGCTGTGTCCGTGTTGTGCCAGGTCACAGGTAGTATGCAAGTTACCCTTAGGTAAATCATTAGCTACCTCAAACCTCAACGTCAGTTCTCACACTGGAAAGTTCTTTGCTGGAGTTGTCTCTTAGCTCAGGGAAAACTCTTCGTAATTGGACCGTAGTTTATTTCTGTTTCTAGGAGCAACCACTTCAGATTTCTAGTGTGTGGGTGGTTTGCATACATGAGTCATCCCTCTCTCACCAGGCAGGGCCCGTGGGCCAAGCTGCTGTGACCTGGGAGATTAGCCCCGCCACAGCTGCCGGAGGCCACGCAATGAGGATGCACAGAGGCCAGCCCCCTTACCCAGAGGACAGGGTGATTAGCCTGTGGAAATGCTCTGGTGGCCCTTTTTCCCCAAGACCCATCCTTGGCCCCTCCTGCCCTCCTCATTCCGGAAGGGCACTCCCTGGATAAATCACATGCCCCACAAACCCTGTCTCAGGCTCTGCTGGAACCTGAACACGGCCGGTAAGTAGGTTCCTGCATCCATGGTTCTGAAGAACCCAACCTCCCAAAGTCACAGACAGCTCCCCTCCGCCAGGCTGGTTTCTCTAGTTTCCTTCAGAACTCTGCCGGGGGGTGGAGCCGAGTTAGTGCTCTGCCAGTTGACTATGGCTTCAGGGGATGGACTCTTCCTAGGATGTACCCGAAGGGCAAAGTGCTTCCAGCCTGAGGACCACAAGCTCAAGGTGATGGATGGAGACACACCCAGTTGCCTTGTGCTGACATCTGAAGGGCTGCTGGGGGTGGGCTCTCCCATACCAGATGATGGCTGCCATCTGAAATTCCACTTTTAGAGATTCGGTCCTTTATGTTGAAACACAATGTGACTTATTACGCTGTCAGCTGGTAGCAGTTTCATGTGAATTAGTGTGTCCCACAGTCCAGTGTGACAGCTGGTCTGGCGGTGTTGGATGGGGGCAGGGAGGAAAGTTAGTGCCAGAAGAGAAGTTGGGTAAGGGCACGTCTGTGCCGTGGGCTGCGGTGATGTGTGGGGCCACAGCTAAGGTTCTTTGTAGGTTTGCTGGTGATGACGACAATTCATTCCCTATTTATTTCAGAGCCACACTTAGTGATGAACTCATCTTCGGACTTACAAACGCTTGCTGTTCCACACAAAGACAATTCTGAATGATTCCCCTTACATGGGGATCCAGAGCAGTGGAATTCATAGAAAGAGAAGGTGGGATGGTGGTTGCCAGTGTCCAGGGAGGAGGTATGGGAAGCTATTGTTTAATGGGCATGAAAAAGTGCTAGAGATTGTTTCACAATCTCTGAATATACTTAACACCACTGAGCTGCATGTTTAAAAGTGGTTGGTGATATATTTTACGTTATGTGTATTTTGCCACGATTTTTTTTTATTTTTAGAAAATGCATGTTCTTTAAAGACAATTTGGGCTTTTCATATAATAGATCCTCAGGAACTATTTGTTGAATTATTTGCAGAACGCCTTTTTTTGGGCAATCCTCACAACCTAAGACAAAATCTCAAAAAGGAGAAAAAAGAAAAGAACAACAAAGGGCCTGAGGACCCTCAGCAACCCCCTTCTGAATTCTCCCAGATTCCAGTTTCTCCCACTTTGAGGCTGTTCCTAAAGCTGTCTCCTACCCAACTCTAAACGCGACCCACCGAGGCCTGTCACACTCCCCATCTCTCTGTTGCTTCCCTCCTTCCTTTTCACTTCTGCCTCTCAGATGTCAACTCTTGCTCTGTCCAAAGTTCGCCCTCCTTCACTACCATTTTTCTCACAGCTCTCATTTGTCCTGATGCCCACTCATCACTTGCTAGCATAAAGGCACAAGCTGATCGGGGCGTGTTTACCAAATTCTTCTCAACCAGGCTAGAAGGCGTAGCAGGGTAGGGATAGGGGCCCCAGGGGAGGGGACAGTGAACATACTAGAGACAGCCAATATGCTTCCTATTCAGTAATTTTCCCTCCTATCGAATCAGGACTTTAATTGTTTATTTCTCAGATGTTATTTGTTTGGGCTCTTGCTTATACATACTGCATATTCTACATTCTCATGAAGTGGTGGAACACAGTTTGGTTTACCAAGTTCAACAGACCTCATTGAAACCCACTCAAAGGGTCTGAAATGGCATCTCTTCTCAGGGTGCTCATGGTCTGGACAAGAGGAAACAAACGGTAAATGGTAAAAGCATTCTTCCCAAGTCACACGTAATGTGGTGACTCTGTCTTAGATGCTCTCATGAAGGAGTCTCTAGGGTGCACCTGTTTGCTAGAAAGGGGTCTTTTGCCTAGTGTTTCTCTAGGAGAAAGGATCACTATCAATAGTTAAGACTGGACAGTTCCTCAGAGAGTCAGGATGCCTCATGAATTTTAGAACATTTTCTCCTGGGCGCTAAATGCTAGGAAAATTTCTCCGCCCATTGTTTCAGGAATCCCTAAACTTTTCTATATGCTTCCTAGGGGGGTGATGTCACCTGGTAGAGAACCACTGAAACACGGGGTAGATAGAGATCTATTCCCACATGTTGCTTTCCGAAAGACATGACCCCAGGAACTGCCCCACAATTCTTAGATTCCAAATTCAGAACAAAGATTAAAAGGAGGGGCTCAGATATGGTGAGACAAATGCTTGGGGGAGAAGGGGCTATGCTGTGGGTCCCACCCACCACAGAGATTTCCAGGGGGCCTTGACAGCATTGACAAATTGTCAATGCTGTTGGGAGACCCAGAGGGCCGGCCTCTGGCTGCATGGCCTGGGATGAAAGCAGAGATGACAAGGTATCTCGGAGGTGTTAAAGGGCTTCTGGGTGGTGGCCCCCTGCTCCCACATCTGTGGGGACAGGAAGGCAGTTGTGGGTCTTCCATGGTTGGAATGCTTGTGTGTCCTTCTGGATTCATATTGAAACTTAACTTCTCATCCAACACTATTAAGAGGTGGAGCCTTACAAAAGGGCTAAAGGGAACTAGGGAGGCCTCCCTTATGCCCTTCAGTCCCTTCTGATACGTGAGGACGTAGTGTTCACCCTCCAGAGGGGGCAGCAACAAGGCACCATCTTGGAAGCGGAGAGTACCTTACTGGACACAGCCTGCCAGTGCCTGGGATCTTGGACTATCCAGCTTCCAAGAGTGAGGGATACATATTGTTTATAACCTACCAGGCTGTGGCATTTTGCAATAGTAGCTGGAATGAACTAGGACAGGGGATATGCAGGGTTTGGTCCAAATGGCAGCCCAAAGGGGCCAGGAGGCTCCCCCAGGTTGATGAAGGGGCCACTGGCAGTAGAGATGTATTGCCTCACTGAGGGAACTCCTCTGTCACAGGAGAGAGGGGCCAGCAGGTGATTTCTGAAAGGGCTGGTGACAACATCAGCCTCAACACCTTGCCGGGCCCAGGAGCAGGCCAAGCAGCCAAGTGGCCAAGCGTAGGCCCCCTGTTATAATAGGACCCCTCTTCTGCCTCTGCTTCTCTTTGCTCTCCAACCCTCTTCCACCCTCCTCCTGGCAGGTGAACATGGGGAGAGTAAAGATCAGAAGACCCCATTGGGCTTCCCACCCCAAAATAGCTCCATGCTGGGGAAGGAGAGAGGATATGCCACTTAGCAAGTTGAGACCAGGTTTGGGCCTCAAGAAAACCTGAGCAACCCAGCTGCAGGTGAAGATCACCTCCACTGGACAAAATTTGAAGCCCCAAAGACAGGAAAAGTCAAAGTTGTGTTTGATCATAATCCAAATGTCACACTAGTTTACATAGGGTTTCATACAAACTCATTTCAGAATAATTATTCTAACTCCGCTCCCCTGTGCTCTGTATAAACTGCTGTAGGAAAACACGATCAGCTGCATTTAGTTGGCAGCAAATACCCTGGCAGTGGCACAGGTTCTAGAATCAACTTCCCCCTCTCCAGTTCAGGCAATTAGGCCTGATCACTCTTTATTTAGATGAACAGGACAAACTTCCATAATTGACATATGTCATTAACTGGGAATGTCTGCCCAGCTAAAAATGCAAAGCATAATTTATTGTGACTGGTTTTCATTGACTGGTATAGAAAAAAAAGTAAATCGGTCATAAATTTAGAGAGATGGCACATGGTGAAACATTATGGAAACTGCGACAGTAAGGAGAAAAGGCCATTTCCCAAGAGAGTGCACAGGAGAGAAATTTTACTTCCTGTGAGGCTTTGCCAAATGCCATGAATGTAAGAAACTCTGGTGTGGGAGTCAGATGTACCAGTTCTTATAAGGGAGAAAGAAATGATGAACTGAAGGCTGAAAGGGGCTCTAGCAGCTCTAGGCAAAGAGGTGATGGAAAGCCATCAGTGCTGCTCGTGGTCCATGCCCACAACTTTCTAGATGGCTCAGAGGGAAGGCCCTGGGAGGTTTGCTGCTTTATCTTTAAGGCCAGGCCAACACATTCCCAAGAGGTCTTAAACTGGCTTGGTCTTCTTTAACAAAATACTATAGACTAGGTGGCTTAAACAGCAGATATTTATTTCTTAAAGCTCTGAAAGCTGGGAAGTCCAAGATCAAGGTATGGGCAGATTGTGTTTTTGGTGAGGGCTCTCTTTCTGGCTTGCACACAGCCTCCTTCTTGTTGTGGCAGAAAGAGGAAGCTCTGATCTCTCCTTCTCTTATAAGGGCATTAATTCCATCGTGGGGGCTCCACTCCCACAATTTCATCTAAACCTAATGACCTGCCAAAGTCCCCACCTCTTACCACCTTGGGGTTAGGGCTTCCTCATATGAATTTTGGGGCAGCACACTCAGTAACTATCCTGAGTACAGATAATAGACACTCTGTTGAACACTGTCTGTACTACACCTTCACTAACACCCAGTTAAGAATACGGATGGTTAAGACTGAGCTAAACATACCAGTCTTTCAGGTGATAAAGTGAGATAAGAAAAAAAAAAGCCTTATCATCCCCAAACCAGAGATGTTGGCATGGATGTGGAGAAAAGGGAACACTTCCACACTGCTGGTGGGAATGCAAACTAATACGTTCCTTTTGGAAAGATGTTTGGAGATCACTTAGGGATCTAAAAAATAGACCTGCCATTCGATCCTTTGATTCCTCTACTAGGTATATATCCCGAAGACCAAAAATCACTTTATAACAAAGATATTTGCACCAGAATGTTTATTGCAGCCCAATTCATAATTGCTAAGTCTTGGAAGAAGCTCAAGTGCCCATCGACCCATGAATGGATTAATAAATTGTGGTATATGTACACCATGGAATATTATGCAGCCTTAAAGAAAGATGGAGACCTTAGACATACTCTTATTTGACAATGTGAACGTTACTTTCTTGGACTTATTATTATTAATATTGCTTAATATTTTGATGCAGTAATCATCTGTTTTCTTTTCTGAATGTATTTATCTTCGTTCATTCTTTATGTGGTTTTTATTTCTAGTCCTTATCTTAAACATTGTTATTGTTATTAAATTTTAAGCCTTTTAAATTCTGTGAAGGCAAAAAGTGGAAACCTAATTAACACACGTATATGTAAAAATAAAAAAATAAGAATAAAAAAAAAA